>JAJEJO010000826.1:464747-542553 GCA_020662805.1 Glaucomys volans
AAGCAGGTTTATGCTGAAGATGGGAGAGGGGGTAGGGTGAGTAAAGGAAGAGTATTTGCCAGGGATGAATTAGGACTGGACAAGGTACACCAACTTGTCAGAGAGGCCAGCATCTCTTGAATCCAGCGCTATTACTCCATCTAAAAATAGAAAGACTCCCATTCAAGCATGCCAAGTCTTTTACAGGAAGGACCAACAAATCACAGGCTTTTGGAGAAATAGCTTATTATAATAACTGTCTAGCAAAGGAAAAAAGAAAGAAAAAATCTTGCATTGCAATTGACTAGGGGAGGTTAATTAGCTGCCCAAGACAGGGTTGGACCGTTCTTAGAGTTCTCTGAAAAGCTCTGTCAACTCAGGAGACAGCAGATATTGTCAAGTAGTCTCTAGACATTCAACTAGGAACCACTAGCTAACAACTTTTAGTCTTGAAGTTCACCTGAAAGACAGACAAATAATTATGAGTCTTGCTGACAGCCATTCCACTGGTACGCATTGAACATCTCTGTCCTAGCGCTGAGGACTCCCAGCTTCCATCCCGCTTATCATCAGCCCAGCATGCTCAGCTGACATCAAAATGGTTCATAAGTTTGATCAGTGTCTCCCATTAGAGATATTTCTGCTCCTTGAATTCAAAGACAATGAAGCTAATGGTGATGAGTCTCTCTCTGTGGTGAATGCTTAAACTCTACGTGACTGTAACGTGAAGACTGGGAGATAGACAGGTGCTTGTCCCTTTGGCCTTTAGAAAGATGTGTGATTCCCCCTGGCAGAGGGCAAATAGGGTTCTGCATGTCCCACAAAACACCCAGTACTGCTAGGTTCCCACTCAGCATGTGTTCAATTAACTTTTACTGTTGTCTACACTATGCCAGACTCTGGCACTAGATGATTAAGAGCAGTTCTGACCAGGAATCAGGCCCACCATCTTTATGAAAGTCTTGATGTTTGTTTGTTTGTTTTCCAACCAGCCCAGTAGCCTGATGACAAAAGCATATGATTCATTGTGGTTCCAACTCTGCTAGTTACTGCCCAGAGTCAAGCATCAAGCCCTTTCCTTGTCCATGAAATGAGGCCCTGAAGCAACCCATTCTTTGGAGGCACAGAGTGCTCTGAGCCCTCCAGCAGAAGGTGCAACTCACATTTGTGATTTAAGGTTGCAATTGGCTCTAATTAGCAGCCAAGCCTAAGTGCCCACAAAGATTCAAGGCATAAAATAATGGTACTCAACATTTTCAGCGTACAGAAAATGATACGTTTGGAACTTGCTCAATGACAGTTATAAAAGGGTTTTCCACCACTTTCCAAAGAGCTCATCAAGCTGACAGCCAGCCCCAGAAAATTAGGTTGATAGTAGAATTGACACTTAGTCCACTATAAAAAAAGAGATTGGAGTTGTAACATTGAATCACCAGAGGGAGATAAGTAAACTGGGCAGGTAATTAAAACCTCAAGATACAATTTAATCACCATTTCTTATCTCCTTTTAAATATTTGTCTTTTTACCAGATAATAGGCATTTTTAATTTCTCTGTTTCTTGACCTATATTTTATTTTATGTTAGCTGATGATCTTACCCAAATGCTGGTTTTTGATTAGTATGAAGCTTCATAACAAATTATTGTTTGTTAACCTCACTTCGAAAAATATGCTAACCAATTCTAATTGTCCCCAGAAATTGTTCAGTATCATGGGATAAAATTATGCATCTGATTTCTGGCTACAAAGAATCCTTGTGCATATTCATGATTCTGAAAACTTTCTCCTCTTTAAAATAAGGAATTTTCATCTATTCTCCCTAGAGATAGAGAAAGCTGTGTAGAGAGAGTTATTATAGGCACCCTGGAAATTAGTTAAAACCAAGGAGAATTAACTGATTTTGAGCTACATAACTTGCCAGCTTAGTGACTTGAAGCCAATGACTTCACCTTACTAAGCCTCAGCTTTAACATCTCTAAAATGGGGCCATTTATTTTACTTACCTCTTAGGGTTAAATAAGATATGTTATATACTTAACCTGGTCCTGGCATCTTTTAAGAACACAGTGACATTTATTGCTACTGTCTTCTTCTATGATCTGTCCAAACCATTTGCTGGTCATCACATTTTCATTGTCTACATAGTCTTGATGGTACCAAGAAAACAAGCAAACAGTATCCCCTTCACCCCTTCTCTCATTCACCCCTTCATTCAGAAGCGCTCATGTTAGTAGCAACCTAATTTGTGAATAAATATCCTACAAGTTCAGAGGGAGGAGCTTTGATGGAATCCAGGCCTCCAACTCCAAGTTTTACTGAAGCAAGTTAGCCTAGGAGGTTTGGTAGAAGAGGCTTCTTGCAGAAAGGCTCAGAGGAGACATAGAAAACTGTTTTTTACTCCCAAACCATCACCCCTACTTGGCTATTCTCATTTCTTTAAAAGAGATCTAAAGAAGGCTCATCCTCCAAGGGACTGGGCTCACCATGTGCCCTACATAGGTAGCCCAGCTGGACCAATCCTTTTGTAGTACTTGAGGGTTTTGTTGGTCTATTTTATTACTGTAGTTGTTTGGCACTGGAAATAGTCCTAAGGATTCCCTATTAAAGAAGATCAAAAAAGAATTAACATTCCTCAGGAAATGTCCACATGTAGAGGTACTTGCCAAAGTCCGATGACTCCTCCCCTTACTTCTGTCTTCTTTACAAACTAAGGGCAGAGGAACTGCCAGGGTTCCTCCTGGAGCATCAAGGTTCTCACTCCCTTGAGGGTTACTTTTTACCATCCTAGAGGTCCCTTCTTGACAGCAAATCAATTTACAAACTTTCCTGGATCTGCTACTTACAGGGTCCCTTCCCTAACAATTCCCACCCCAGACTACATGTAAAAATCACCTGGGGATTTTCTAGCATCTGGGATATTTTAAAGATCTAAGCCGGATAGAACCCAGACATTTGGGCCTTGGGAACCTCATGGCCCCTGGTCCTAATGTGCAGGCTGGTTTAAAAACCTCTTTAAAGCACAGATTCTTTCCCCCAAAGCCTCCATCTAGAGAGCTAGGATGTTCTCTCTTGCTAACAATTTAATTATTTCACCCAGGTTTTAATTCATTTCCAGGGCACCTATAGTGAACAGAAAGAGCCATAAATCTTTTAGAGTGCCCAGGTCCAGCCATCCATGAAATTGTATTTAGGTCCCCAAAAAGCTAAAGGAAGGGAATGAACACAGCTCACTCAGGCTCTGGGGCCCCCTTACCTGGGACACAGCATGGCCCTCTGTCACTGATGCTTCCCAAGGAACTGTAGTCAAGTCTTCAACTGGAGATGGAGTTGGAGCTGAAGTCGAAGTTTTGAGAAAGGCAGAGGTCCAGTATGTCGAATCCCCTAATCTTCCAACAACAGAGCTGAGGGTGAACAGATGGGCTAACAGGAAAGCAAGACCCCACCTCATCTTGTCCTCTTAGCAGGAGCCACTGGCTTCTGCACAGAGCTCAGGAACTTCTTATAGTGCCCAGTGGGGATTTCCCAATGGCATGTGTGTGGGGAAAGAGGAAACAACCAGGGAACACATGACCCAGGAAGGTCAGGATGCCCAGTAACCTGAGTCACATCCACACCTTCTCACCGAGCCCCGTTCTATGACCTGACCTTAGATCCAAATTATCCCCTGCCAAATATTAACTCAAATATGCTTTTTCAAGCCCAATATCTGCTTAGCAACTCAGCATGTCCTTTAAAGAGATGGGGTCAAAATAATCTCTGTAGGACAGAGTATACAAGCTCCAGGAAGGAAAATCAACTCTAGATCCTTTGTCTAGAAGCCACTTCAAGGAATGATCTCACATTTCACTGAAGGCTGCTTTCCAGACAAAGTGAGGGCACTCACTTTAGAGACCTTGAGTCCCTCCCAGGATGTCTGAAGCTTCCCTTTTTAATTTCCACTGTCCAGGTTGTCTCTGACCATTGCAGTGTCTGCTGCTACACTAAGTTCTCTCAGCAACCCCACACTGAAGAAGGGTCAGTAAGGCTTTGTCCCTAGAAATCCGGACATTTCTCTGCACTGCAGTACTCAAAGCTGTGAAGTTGGTGTAAGGTAGAGAGGATCCCAAGCAAGCTCCATGGCCTGCTCTGCTGGCCCAGCATACTGTCCCAGACCAAAGAGGCAGTGAGCTGTTGCTCCTTCTAGAAGTCTGTCTGATTTCTTGTCCCTGACCTTCTGCACTGGACAGGCATTAGAGAAACCTACTCTTCCTGAAAGTGAGAAATAAGATGCCTTCTCTGTCGGCCCCACCCTTGGCGTTGGCCTCCATTTGCATCTCTCCAACATTGCACATACCTTGTGAACTCTGCCTTTCTCCCTACAGAGTGAAAAAGGTGTTTTCCTGAATATTAAAACCCAGCTCTGTCATTCAGGAGTCAATGGCCTTGGTATGTCACTGAGCTCCTCTATGGTTATGACAATTCTTAAAATGTTAGAATTAAATGAAGTGTGATGTAGAAAGATGCTCATAAGCTTTGAAGTGTTACACAAATGTCAGGGGTTTTTTGTTTTTGTTTTTGTTTTTTGGTTTTGTGCTTAATTTCCCAAAACTTAGATCAATATGTAAAAGCATTGGGATGGAAGCAAAGGAAAGCAGGCCCATGCCCCTTTCCATTCCTACTCCATCTCAGGAGCAGTTTGGAAGACCTGGTTCTTTCACAATTTAACCTCACAGGCTCCACAAACACTCAGAATAAACACAGTGCTAGTGTGAGAAACAGTCTTGAACCCTTGATACACTATTCAGATACTCAGGGGTGGGGACAGCAGGAAAAATACAAGTGTATGAATAGAAAGTAGAAGAAGAGATGGGGAAATAGGAGGAAGAAAGACAATGCTCTCTCTTTTGGGTACACTCCAGGCCCCCTGAGCTACATCCAGCACCCTATATTGCCCCCTCAATCAGAGGACTGAGTGGACATGCCACCCAGACACATCTCCCAACTTCAGGGTCCACATTGCCCCAGCCATCCATCCACCTTCCATCCCTACATCCACCCTCCACATTGAGGCACATTTGTCAAGTCACATAAGAGTGTGGGTGTGGGGACTAGAGGTAAGGATAGAAGCATTTCTCAAAAGCTTCCTGGAAACAGTAGGGTCTACCTATATTATGTGCTCCAAAGGCAATCTGTGGTGAAGATCAAGGTCAGCAACAGGTGACTATGGTCAGCTTTTGGGGGGCAAAGAAATGTATTTTTAAGCAAACACTTCTCATATTCTGTGGGATTGTCAGATTTAGCGAATAAAAATACAGATACCCAGTTTCAATTCGAGTTCCCAATAAATTACAAATAAGTTTTAATATTAGTATCGTGGACATATTTATATTTAAATACATGTTGTCTGTTTAACATTCAAATTAAACAAGATATTCTATATTTTATCGAGAACACCAATATTGGAGCAGAATACTGACTCTGAGATTCAATGTTCTCTATTGGAAGCAATTCAGGCTTGACCTCTTTAGGCAAAAGTTCTAGCATCATCCATGCCCAGTCTAAGACAGAGAAAGCACAGGGAATGTATGAGAATGAAAATCAACCTACAAATCTATTATTCTGAGGTTGAATGCTATGAATATGGAGAAGAGCATGTCTCTACCTTCCATCTCGATTTCCCTCTTTCTCCTGATTCCTACCAAAGCAAAGGGCAAAATGTGTTCTCATTTGCTAGTAGCCTCTGCCTGAGACTATAATGAGCCTTCCTTGTCCCTTTTTTCAAAGAGCACGTTGGTGCCCTTGTCAGGGAGAAAAAAATCTCATTAACAATGGCTGCCCGTCGTCATGACTACCTTTGAGGGCTTCTATGGCCAATTCTTTAGAGGACCCCTTACCAGAGGGGTTATATTCCTGCAGAAACTGGGCATCGGTTCTCCCACAAACAAAGGTGTCTTGGCCAGGAAAACCACCACCCCACCGTGCTCATAAACTGCTTTATTCCTATATGCTTCCAGAGTTTTCAGAAGAAAACTTTAATCTATTTGGTAACCTCAAATGCACAGAAGCATTGGTGATGCCTCGGTAATGAGATTATTAATAATAATTGTTTGATCAGTTCCTCTGCAAATACCTTTGTCCTCAGAAACAACAAGCCTTCTGTTATTTTTCAGCCTCAAAGACAGGAGAAAATTATCAGGGCTGCAAAGCAAACACTGTTTTATTTATAAAAATGTATTCTAACCCTGGGCTCCCTCTAGAGTGTGGGGTCACTGAAATTCACTTGAGTAACAGATTCCTCACTGACAGCTTGGAAGAAAGTTACTATTTATGTCCTCTGTTAGGAGAACTCCCCAAAGCTCTACTTCCTGTACAACTGGAAAGGGAGAGTACCCACATTCACATCACTTTAACTTAATCCTCCTGTCATTAAAAATCAATGCCAAACATATTGTGTTACTTTCAGAAGAGTGGACCTGTAGTCTTATGGTGTATACAGGACAACGGAGGCCACATTTAGTCGATAAATTGACGATTGAAGCTGTGTTATGGTGACTTTCTCATGTTAGTTGACTACGACTGACATGAAACAACCCTCAAATCTCTGTTAGCAATACTAGTAAAAATAATACCCAATTGAATACCATTCATTCACTATGAAAAGCAGTCCCTCTGTTAATACTGTGTGTTAGGTCCTACTCCGTGAAAATATCAGGTCCTGCAATAACTTATAAAGAAAGAAGAGAGTATAAATTTGTTGAAGAAAATAGTCAGTTAGGGGTGACAGGCCACTTTTGGGGAATATCTTAGGATAAAGATAGAATATTGAACACAACACCAATTGCTTGAATATTGAAACACTGATTAGACCATGGTGAACTAACCCAGGTAGGTTAACTCCTGAAGAATTTGCCAGCTAGGGAACTTCCTGAGGATGGAGACTATGGCCCCATGAGTATCTAATCTCTGGCATCTCGTCCAGTGTCCAGGACTTGAGGCCCAATAAATATTTGTACACTGAGGAATATATTTAATAAGTGAATAAATGCATTCCTGCATGAATGAATGGCTTAACAAGAATTGTGGAGGAAATTCTTAAATAACTATTGGAGAAAATACCGTTTAAATTAGTGTTGGAGAAAAGTGAGTGCCAAGCCAAAAAAATAGGTAAAAGAACTCAAGCAAACTGCATTC
The DNA here is from genome assembly GCA_020662805.1 of Glaucomys volans. Taxonomy (NCBI): domain Eukaryota; kingdom Metazoa; phylum Chordata; class Mammalia; order Rodentia; family Sciuridae; genus Glaucomys; species Glaucomys volans. The sequence goes on from JAJEJO010000826.1 coordinate 471,897, forward strand.
TTTCTAGGGACATGATCATATCCATTCCCTTGCAATCTCATGTAGCCACCCCAAGCAACTCATCCTCGGATCAGAGCTCCTGGGGTTGTTCCTCTGCCAGAATCAGGTCCCCAAATTAACATTCTAATTCTTAAGCACTTCCTAAATCAAGAACTACCTAAATTCAGCCATCCCATCCAGGTTTAGAATATTCAAACCTCAAATTACAGAATTTTCAGCCAAATACTTGCATTTTCAATCTGCAGAAAAATCATCAATGTGGATAAAATGTGAACTAAACTAGTAACAAGGGAAACTAATGGAAACCAGTGCAAACTTCGGTGCTGAAAGGTGGCAAACTAATTTTTTAGAAGAAAGCGTAAGTTCACATTCTTCAGAGAGGAGGTTTAGACTAATGAGCTGCAATGGTGCTCAGAAGTATTTCCTTCAGTCAAGAAACCCCACACACACCACCACCACCAGTGGTGGATGGACTTGAGAACCATCATTGCTCATCATCTCTGTACCACAGCAGATGGAATATGCCCAGAGATCAGGGACCCAGGACTGCCCCTAAATTCTCCTGACTACTGCATTGAGACACTCCTTCATTTCACTCCCACAATAAGCATTTTCCATACTTCTTTTTATTCTGTGTTTTATTGGGCCATTATATTTATACACAATGGTGGGATTCATTGTTACATACTCGTGCATGCACATGATATAATATGATTTGGCCTATATCATTTCCCAGTATTTCCCCTGTCCCTCTCCATCTCCCTCTCCCTGATCACTTTCCTCTACTTTGCTTATCTACCTTCCATTTTCATGAGATCCCCACCACCACCTTTGTTTTCCTTTTTTCTCTCTAGCTTCCACATATGGGAGAAAACACACAACTCTCGACTTTCTGAGTTTGGCTATTTTGCTTAATTTAATGATCTCAAGTTCTATCCATTTTCCTGAAAATGACATAATTTTGTTCTTGATGGCTGAATGAAACTCCATTATGTATATATACCACATTTTTTTATCCATCCATCTATGGATGGACACCTAGGCTTCTTCCGTAGTTTGGCTATTGTGAATTGTACTACCATAAACATGGGTATGCATGTATTGCTATAGTATGATGACTTTAATTATTTAGGATAAATTTTGAAGAGTGGTATAACTGGGTCATATGGTGCTACCATTCCTAATCTTTTGAGGAACCTCTACACTGATTTCCACAGTGGTTGTACTAATGTCTTCTCTCTTTTTCTTTTGGTTAGTTTGGCTAATAGTTTATCAGTCTTGCTTATCTTTTTAAATAACCACTGCTTTGTTTCATCGATCCTTTGTACTGTTTTCTTTTTTAAATTCTCTCATTGATTTTGACTCCAATTTTAATTATTTCCTCTCTTCTGCTGTTTTTGGAATTGTTTTATCTTGTTTTTCAAGGACCTTGATCATTAAATTGTTTATTTGAGATCTTTCTGATTTTCTTATGTAGGCACTCATAGCTATGAACTTTCCAATTAGAACCACCTTTCTAGTGTTTCAGAGGTTCTGGTATGTTGTATCATTATTCTTGTTTGATTCTAAGAATTTTTAAATTTCTTCCCTGATTTCTTTTATCGGTCATTCATCATTCAGAAGCATGTTGTCCAATCTCCATGTGTTTGCATAGTTTCTGTATGCTTGTGTGTGTGTGTCTGTGTGTGTGTTGATTTCTAATTTTATTCCATGAAGATAAGATAAGATACAGGAAATTGTATTTACTTTTTGTATTTGCTAAGAAATCTTTTGTGGTTTAAAATATGTTCTCTTCTGAAGAGAATTTCATGAGAAGTTGAGAACAAAGTGAATTTGGCTGTTGGATGAAATATTCTACAGATGTTTGTTAAGTCCATTTAACTTATGTTTTATACACATCTTAAATATTGTAAATCATCCAGTTGTCCCTCAAAGGCCTGGTGAGTTGATTTCTCCAACCAGAGGTAAGTGTTTTCTCTTATTGCCTAATTGTCCCATTGCCAGAGCCTCCGCTTGCCATACATTCAAAACACCTTGGTTATGATATCCAAGTTCTTAGTAAGATGTGTTTTCTCCATAGTTAGTTGCACACGTCTAGCCCCATGTACCTCTCACTGTGAGAAAGAGGAAAAACTTTTGCTGCATCTATGAGATGTTATCACCTGGAAACTCTGAGTGTACCACTGCAATTCCTGCAGCATTTTTGGCCTTAGTCATGTTGTGTTAATCAGTTTTCCACTACTATAACAAACTATCTGAAATAATAAACTTAAAAAGAGGAAAAGTTTATTTTTGCCTATGGTTTCAGGGGTGTTGTTTCATGGTTAGCTTGTCCATTGTTTTGGGGCCTGTGGTGAGGCAGCACATCATGACAGGGAGCAGGTGGTAAAGCAACCCACTCACCTCATGGCAGCTGGGAATCATGAAAGTGCAGAAAAGGCCAGCATCCCGCTATTCCCTTTGAAAGCACAATTTCATTGATCTAGCACTTCCCACTTGGCTCCATCTTTGAAAATTTTACCATCTTCCAGTAATGCCAAGCCAAGGACCAAGTATTTAGTACGTGGGCCTTGGGGTGGGGGGCATTCCAGATCCAAATTATAGCACATGACTGTTACTTTTCTATATCCCCATCCAAATTTTCTCAAATCTTATGTTATTGACTGAATTATTTGTACCCTCTAAATTCATATGCCCAAAGACCCCACTTCCTAATGCCCCCAATGTGATGGCCCTAAGAGATGAGGTCTTGAGGGAGATAATTGGGTCATGAGGACAGAGCCTTCATTAGTACCCTTACAGAAAGGACTCCAGACAGCTCTTTTGCCTTCTTTCCACCATGTAAGGACAAAATGCAAAGTTGGCAGAAACCAGAACAGGGTCTTTACCAGAATATGACCAGACTAACACCTTGATCTTGGACTGTCAGCAACTAGAGGTGTGAAAAGTAAATTTCTGTTGTTATTAAGCCACCAATTCTATGGTACCTGGGTGCTTTACCTAGGATGTCCTACAAATACTAAGCCAAGGCATGATATCAAGATGCAATACTTAATACTTAGAAGCAGGTCAATGTAGTGAATGGGGCAAAAAGTCTAAAATACTGAGCAAAATTGTTGGATCTACCAACTTCTAAGCTAAGTGACTCTGAGCACAAAAATACAGCATACCATGTCAGACCCGAGTTTTCCAATATGGTAACAATGGACAGATAGATATAGCTATTGAACCCTTGAAATATGGCTACTCCAAACTGAGATATGTTTTAAGTAAAAAATATGTATTGGATTTCAAAGACTTAGTATAAAAGAAAAAAGTTTAAATATATCATTAATGGCTTTTAAATTGATCACCTATTAATTTTTTTTTCTTTTTTTCTTTTTTTTTTTTTTTTTTGTCAGTGCTGAGAATTGAACCCAGGCAAGCACTCTACCACTGAGCTTCATCCCCAGCCTGAAATTATATTTTCAATAAAATATTTTGCTAAATTTAACTTCTATTTTTTTCATGGCTACTTAAACTTTTTTATTACATTTGTGGCTTACCTTGTATTTTATTGCATGGTGCTACACTAGAGCAAACAGCATAATTAGCTATGATGGAGAAACTTCTGGAGATTACCAGAACACAGGAAATGTAGCAAATGTCTCTTTCCACTCACTGGAAGTTAGCTAACCAGGTGGGTTACCATCACTAGACTAAATATAACATTGCTTCATGAGTGGTAAACATTACAGAAATTCTCTCTAAAAAACCACAAGATGAAATTAGAGAATTTTTTTCTTTATCTTAAAAGGTTTATCATGTGAGAAATGAAAAGTGTATCAATGCTATATGGGACAGAGTGAAAGTCATGTCAAGATTACCTTTCCCAAGAGCAGAAACATGGTGATTTAATTGAGCCCACATTTTTTTTAAAATGAGAGATTTCACTTAAATTTGGGGATCCTTTGGCAGAGGAAAGAAAGATCTCATAACACCAAGCCCCCACTCTCCATCAACACCAGCTGGAGCTAAGAAGCATCAGCCCCACTAGAGCACATGCTGCCCAGATTGGCAGTATCCACCACCCACACCTGGTTTCTTTTCTTTAGGTAGTGGTCTATATAGGCCTTTTGGTATGCAATTATCGTTTTAAATTTTCAAATTTGAAGAACCTGCTTTTCAGAAGCAAAGAAAATTTTTTTAAGGAAAATAAAATAATATAGCAATTTAGGTATTGAATTTCCCCCTCTTTCATTAGGAGAGCAGCATAATGTTAAAAGGTACTACCAAGGATAACATGCTATATCACTAAACAGATTTATGAGTTCTAGAAAACAATCAGGAACACAATGAAACAAATTTTGAATCTGCTATTTAAATGGAACAAAAGTTAATGAATCATTAAATGAAGCAATGGCCAAACATGTGCAGGAAATTTATGCAAATAAATTTCACAGAATTACCAAATAACTCAACCTCATCTACAATCATAGGAACATAATTGAAGTGGGCTATTGGCTTGTCCTTCCAAGTCCTCATTTAATGCTCTTCACCTTGCTCAGCTATGACTTATTGGTTATGACTTGGCCCCTGTGGGGCACAAAGCAAACTGAAAATGTGGAGCTTTTGTTCAAAAATGATTTAAGAATTTTAAGACAGTGATAGCAAACCATTAAACCCAGTGTGAGATCTTTCTGGATATGGAACCCTATGTGACTCAGGGGTTGCATGCCCAGAAAGCAAGCCTTAACTACAGTGAAAGGCATCTAATCAATTCCAGGGTAAGGGATGGTTAAGAAAGTCTTCCTGCCAGAGGAAAAATCCAAAAATAAGATCTGATTCATTATTTTCTGATCTAAATCATCTTTTTAAAACTGAACTTGGTGGTATCAGGGTGGAAGAGGACTCTTGGAGCTGTCTGTCACCTGGGCCCATCAAGCAGCAATTGGCAACCAACGTGAGAACCCAAAGGACTCAGAAATATTGTGATGAGAGGACCTGAGGCTTCTCTAATTTAATTGCACTTTTAAGAATTTTGCACTTCAGTTGCTATGTAATGATATTATACAGTTTCAGATTTCCTTAGTGTATGCAAATCCTGCTACTGCACTTAGAGTTAGAATGACTATTGCTTTGATGTCATCATGAAAATTAATATTTAATGAAAAGTTTACAAGATTATTTTAAAATAAGTACATTTGTAAAACATTAACCTGAATTTTTAAAGTTTATTGCTTTGTTACAACCCTCTGGTGATCAGACCAACGATTACCAAACACAAATAGTCTATACCCCATCTTGACCCAGTAGCCCTCCCTCCCTGGTACAAACATTTTACTTTTGCTGTGTCTGTGTTTGGCTATGTTTTGTATTGTGTGTGTATGTATATGTGAGTATGTGTGAATGTCTGAGTTTGTTTTTGGTCTTATTGAGTTTCCAATATCCTCATTTATAGAATAGAGAAAAGAAAAATAGGCTCATTTGATAGAACTGTTCATTTATTTACAAATATTTAAGAAGTGTGTCCTATATGTCAGGCACCTTTCTTGGTGCTCGGGGCTACAGCAGTGGAGTTAAGAATCTCTACCCCCATGGATCTGTAAATTTCATCAAGACAGATAATAGATAACGTGACTGAGTAAAATGCACAGAATTCTAGATGGGAAATAAAGTAGAAAGAGAAGTAAGGAAATGCAAGGGACAGAGGCTGCATGTTGAAGCAGGGTGGTTGGTTAGAGAAGACCTCAGTGGGAAGGAGATCCTTGAGTGACAGTAGACCAGAGGTAAGGGAGAAAGACATGGGGCTATCTGAAGGGAAAATGCAAAGCCCTGGCACAGGCATGTCACCTGGGATTCAACAACACAGCAAGGAGGCCAGAATGGTGGTCACAAAATGAGATGGAGGCATGTTGTCTGAGGTTGGGGAATGTCACATTGCATAGGGCCTTATTAGAAGAATTTTGGATTTCACTCTGGGTAAGGGGGAGTCATATAAGTAGAGAAGAAACAACATGGCCTGATTTATATTTTAACAGCATCACTCTGCCCGCGGTGTTAAGATCAGATTGTGCTGAGCAAAAGCAAAAATGGGAAACTATTTCTGGAGTTAAGACATCTGAACCAATCCAAGCAGAAGATGAAGGAGATCCCAACCAGGGTGACAGTAGTAGAGATGGAGGATGAGACGTGACCACATTCTGAGTGACACTTGATGCTGGAGATGAAAATATGGGCTGTGGGCTGTGAAAAAGAGGACTTAAGGGTAACTCGGAGGTGTTGGTTCTTAGCAAGTGGAAGGATGAAGCTGTCATTAACTGAAATGCAGAAGATCATGGAAGGAACACATTCAGAGGACAGATGCAGAGGGTCAGTTTGGGAATGTAAAATTGGAGATGGTTTCTAGACATCCAAGTAGAGCTGGTGCTGAGGTAGTTGGATATATGAATCTGGAATTAAGGAAAGATCTAGGTTGGTGATAAATATTTTAAAATTGTTAGCATATCAATGAGATGTAAAATCATGAGACAGTGAAATCAGTAATGAAGTGAGCATAGATGGAAAAGACATCTGGGACCTGGGATGTTCTAAGATTAAAAGTCAGGGAGATGTGGCGATAACAGCAAAGGAGATGAAGAAGAGCTGCCGGTAAGGTCAGAGGAAAGCCGGGCAAGTGAGACGTCCTTGAAGTCAATTGAAGAAAGGATTTCAAGGAGGAGAGAGCAGTCAACTGTGGCAAATGGCTGAAATGGGTCACGTGAGGTGGACAGACTGAGAAATGACACCTGGACATAGCTACATGTCAGTCATAGTGGCCCTTATGAGAATGGTGAGATAAGGAGGTTTAATAGAGAGTGAAGAGAAGAAAATTATAGACCTCAACTCTGGGCAACACAAAGAAGACTTTTCTTTAAAAAAAGCACAAGACAAATGAGTGTCTGAAAGTACTTTGAAAATCATAAAAACATGATGTAACTCCTGGGTATGATTTTAAGAAACTAAGAACTATTGTGTACTAAAAAATATGGCTTTGAGTTTGTCAGCTAGACTCAAGAAATGTTGTGGCCCACCAGGTGTGGTGGCACACACCTGTAATGCCAGCAGCTCAGGAGTTTGAGGCAGGAGGATCACAAGTTCTAAGTCAGCTTCAGCAATTTAGTGAGGCCCTAAGCAGCTTAGTGAGACCCTGTGTCAAAATAAAAAATAAAAGAGCTGGAGATGTGCTCAGTGGTTAAGCATCCCTGGTACCAAAAAAAAAAAAAAAAAAAAAAAAAAAAAAGACAAAAGAAAAGAAAAGAAAGAAAGAATTGTTGTGCCCTATCAGAACTTTAGCACCCCAAAGATTATGTCCTTACTTCACCCATGGCTATGCTAAGCAACCACCAAACCTTAGGAAATCCCACTTCAAAGACTCCTGACAGTTAAGAAGCAGGTCTCCTTCCAACTTGGTCACACTATCAGCCCAGGAAGTACAAGATAAAAAAAAGCCATAGTTCTACACACAAAGGAAAGCTACAGGTACTCTTTTTAAAAAGGGTTCTTTGTTCCTCAAGTTTGCAGTGCTTTCTTTGGAAAATTCTCAAGCTAATCAGTACATATTGTTTTAGTACACTATCAAGATATTTCTAAATGAGGAGTTTCCAGTAAGAAAAGTGCCCTCACCCACTGCTTGTAAGCATGAACGCCCCTGACGGTATCAGGGATGTTGTAATTGCATCTGCCCTGCTCAATTCAGGATATCATGTTAATCTTTTTTCCTGGATATGAACACAGGTGTACAATGTGCTTGCAAGACAGAGTTCATGGGCTTACAGCTACGTGTTCCATCCCAGATTGTCCATCCCTTTGGGACTCAACCCCACAGATGGCTGACAGCCAGGCTGCCCCACTCAGAGCCCTAAGCATGAGAGGGCTGTGGGATCACACCTGGAGCAAAGAACATGAGCTGTGACTGAGGTGGAAAGACCACCTACTCTTTCATATAGATCCATGCACCAATTCATTCATTCAACAGATGTGGCTGGCAATACACTATAGGACTATGCAGACCAAAAACAAACTGTGAGCCACAAATGCAAGTCTTCCATGTGACTTAAAATATCTATTAGCCATATTTTAAAAAGTAAAGCCAGGAGTGGTGGTGCACACCTGTAATCCCAGTGACTTAGGAGGCTGAGGGAGGAGGCTCACAAGTTCAAAGACAGCCTCAGTAACTTAGAGAGGCCCTAAGCAACTTAGTGAGACCCTGTCTCAAAAAAATAAAAAAATAAAAAAGGACTGGAGCTATGGCTCATTGGTTAAACATCTTTGGATTCAATTCATGATACCAAAACACAAACAATAAATAAAAATTAAAAAGTCAAAAGAAATAGGTGGAATTAATATTAATAATATATTTTATTTAACACACTATATCCTAAGACTTGTCATTCCAACAAGTAGTCAATATTAAAAATTATGAACGTGAAAGTAAAATTATTTTAACTTTTTTTTGCATTGTCTTTGAAATCCAGTGTGTATTTTACACTTACAGCACATCTCAATTCAGAGAAGCCACATTTCAGATGCTCAGTAGCCACCTGTGGCTAGTGGTGACTGTACTGGACACTGCCACTCTAGGCACAGGAATCTCACAGGATCAAACCACATGTCTTGCCTTCAAGAAGCCCTAGATTGTTAAGGGTAAAGAGGACTGAGACAGGAAACAAGCTGTTAGAATCAAACCAAAACTTAGTTAAGGCAGCATGTTAGTGAAATACAAGAAAATAGCACCTAGCCGAAGACTGGATAGCATCTACTTCCTTGAAGCTTCAGAAAGCTACTTCAAGAAGTAGAGTCTTAGCTGAGGCCCTTAAAGTAAGAATCCAAGGGATTGAGAGGCAGAAAGAGGGATGAGGAGAGAGGACCAGTGTCTGCAAAGTCCTGGGGATAGGAGAGAATCAGTATGATCTGATTGTTCATTACTGCCAGACCATATGGTCTGAGGAGAAGAGTGAAAAACTAAGCCCTCAAGGTAAAGAGGAACCAGACCATGAAGGGCTTCGTGAGCCACACCGAGGAGGTGGGGATTCCTCCTGCAGGTGAGGGGAGTACATGGGAAATACTGAGCAGGGGTTTTTGGTAACCCCATATTCTCAACCAGTCTTTTCCAAGCCCTTTTTATTCAGATGAGGAATGAAGAGCATGTCCAGGAGGCTGAGCTTCTTAGGGTTCCCAAGAGACCAGCAACAGAGCTAAGGACTCTGATGGTGACCCCATTGCCTGCCTGGGGTCACAGACACAGTGTGTCTAAAGAGAAAGGGTAGTGCCGTGGCTTCCCACACATCAGATGGAGGCTCAGAGCTGATCACACCAGGAGGTGAATCAAGACAATCAGGGACTAACCCTCTGTGGAAGAAAAGGAAGAATTGTGACTGTCCAGTAGGGAGTGGATGGTCTGCACCAGTTCTGACCACCTGCCTGAGCCCAGGTGGGGGTAAAGGGAGAAGTCCTATCTCTGGTGAGGAGGGAAAACATGAATGCCAGCAGGATCAGCAGCCTCAGAACCTGCAGACTGTAACTCTAGGCCTCAGAAAATGGGGATGGCAGCCTCCTTCCCCAGGAATTCAACAAGAGAGACAATGAGTCTGGAACATACCCACATTTGTTTTGATATAAGAATAACATTTTGAATGGACATGACCAGGAGGTAACCCCATGTTTATCCTGTGATTTTCCACACTCCCTGGCACATTGGAGGCAAGAGTAACCCAGCCTGGGGTATTCAGCTTAGCCACCCTGCAAGTTGGGGAGAGCTGATTGATCTATTTCTCAGGTTCAAGTAGGTTAGATGATTTCTCTAATGAAACCCAGGACATTTGGTGGAGAAGCCAAATTTAGGACCCATGTCTTCAGGCACCTTCTACCAAAGTACAACTGGGTATTGTTACCAATACCCAGGTAACTGACCAGATAGGGAACCAGTTGCAATCAGGTAGGAGAAATGTCTCTGTCTTCTAAATACCTAAAATCTAGTTGGGGAGTGTATTAGTTTTCCATTGCTGCTGTAACAAATCACCACAAAATTAGTAGTTTAAAACAACATAAATTTATTATCTTACTATCCTGGAAGCCAGAAGTCTGATACAGTTCTCATTGGCCTAAATGAATATTTGTCAGAGCCGCATTCCCTTCTGGAGTCCCTAAAAGAAAATCCGTTTCTTGCCTTTTCTATCTTCTAGAGGCCACCTGCATTTCTTGACTTGTGACCCTTCCTGCATCTTCAATGCCAGCCTGGCCAATAGGGACTTTGCATCACATCACTTTGACACTGATTCTTCTGCCTTGCTTATCATTTTTAAGAAAAATATGACTTTTCTGGGTCCATGAAGATAACAGGATCCTCTCCTCATCTACTCATTGATTAGCAAACTTAATTCCATCTGTAACTCCTATGTCCCTTTGCACATAACAGCGCATGTTCCCAGGTTCCAGGCATTCATAATAAACATCCTTTTTTTTCTTTTCTTGAGGGGAGGAGGTAGTCATTATTCAGCTTATCATAGGAAGGTTAAAGAGTTAGATGCAAAATTAACTCTAACATAAGGAAAGAATTATGTGGATCATAAGTGCAGTCAAGTTCAGAAAGAAAAGATCACCTCCTGCCAGGGCCATGGGAAAGACTTGGCAGGATGACAGGCTGTGCAGCACACAGCAGACACCAGGGTAACCCATGAAGGAGGGAGTGTCCTTTGTGATGTCTCTCATCTGTCCACTTCTACCATGTTACATCCCACACAGGCAGCAGCAGCCATTGCAGCAGGAGTGGAGCAGGCTGAGCTGAGATAGAGAGTGACTGGGGAAATCATGGACTCTCTACTGAGATGAACTGCTGGGGACAGGTCACAGAGGGCTTAGGATGCCCAGCACACGTCTTTATCTCCTGAGCCCCAGGCAGTGACAAAGATGAACCCCAAACTGCATAGGATGCTGATGCACGGATGAGGCGGGCAGAGGGTAATGAGGCAGTCAGGATAGCATCTCCAACAACGCAGACAGGTAAACGGAGGGGTGAGGGCGGTGGGCAGGGCACAGGCATCTTTCAGGCAGAACAAAGAAGACTGGTGAAAGGTGGGTTATGGGAAGCTGGACATTTGATGATAGAGGGACATTTGATGGCAGGAGGGAACCAGGAGCAGGAGTCTGAGGTCTCAACAGGATCCCAGTGAGGAATGGTCCACTGGAACCATGCAGGCTGACCTCGGATAGTGTCAGGAGGTCTAACTAATAGCTGTGATCAAGAATCATGTAACAAAGGACAGGAGTGTTGAGGATACCACCTCTGGGTACATCCCACTTAGAGTCTGGGGAGGAAAGAAGACATTGAGGAAATGGGGGCAAGTAAGCCTGTAGGCAGCTGCTGGCAGATTATGGCATCATTAAGGTGCAAGCTGCTTATCGGAGGATGTAAGGCGGTGAATTGTTATCAACCTCAATGCTTATCAGTCACTAGACTATCAAGCCAATCCCTCACAGAGTGCAGGGAAGGTGCCCAGAAGCTGTAACTGGTGAATTGATGGCAGATCGGCACAGCCTGGGGCTCTGCCAAGGAGGGAGAGTTCAAGCAAAGCCGAAGCTACTGGCACCATTTCTCCACAGGGCAAATCAGGAGTGTTGATTTCCCTTGGAGGGGCTCCCTGAGAGGGAAGCCAAGGGGACTGAGCCAGCTGGCTGAGAACTGCCACAATCCCAGCAGGCTCAGGGCAGGGCGTCTCCCTGTCTTCCCCACAGAGCCACCAGTTGAGGTTCTGCAACATCTCTTGAGCAACTGGTATGTCCACACTCTCTGGCACAATGTCCCATGTGTAACAGACCATGAAACACCTGCCGTTGGCAAGGATAGACGGAAGGAAGGGACAGGGCCACTCAGACTATTCTCCAGCATGAGCTTCCTCTACATGAAACTACACTATGGTAAAGAAAGCATATTGTGCTGTCTCATTACATAATTTTAAAAAAGAAAAGGTTGAATTAATGTCCAGTGCTAAGAATCAGGGTAGAGATGATGCTTGGGGCTGGGGAGAGCTAATATCACTTCTTGGTCTAGGGTTGGTTACATGAGGAAGCTTGTAATGAATCTGGTGAAAATTCATCAATCTGTACTCATATGTCTGAATTTTTCTGTATCTTATACTTCTATTAAAATATATGCTTTGGGGACTGGGGACATAGCTCAGTAGTAGAGTGATTGCCTAGCAGGTATGAGGCCTGGGTTCAATCCCCAGTACTGTAATTTTTTTAAAAAAATAACTTTAAAAAATACTAGTGTAGGAGAGGGCCCTTTGTGCCTGAGTGGGAGGTCAGAAGAGCTGGCTTAGGAAGATAGAAATGGATATCAAAAGAGAGAAGGAGCTTGACCATCCTTCAAAGATTAAAGTGAGTTTCTTTCCAAAGTGGTGGGGCATATTCAGAGTAAGAGGCGCATCTTGGATACCACAGCCTGCCCTGGGAAGAAAGTCCAATGGATCCCACAATTAGCAGGATGTTTGATCTTCGTAAAGGTTAATTTCTTGTGTCTACTTGATTAGATATGGTACTCATTTATTTGGTCAGTTATGAATCTAGATGTTGATGTGCAGGTTTGTTTTTACATGTGATTCTGATTTAAAATCAGTTGTCTTGAAGTAAAGCAGATTACTTTCCATTATGTGGATAGGCCCTATTCAATCCATTGAAGTCTTTAAGAGCAAAGACTGGGGTGTCCCAAAAAGGAAGGAATTCTGCCTCCAGATAGCAATAGAGAAGTTTTGCCTGTGTTTCTAAGCTTCAGACTCAAGACCACTTTTACCAGAATTTCCAGCTAGCCCTACAGATATTGGATGCAGCCGTTCCCACAATCCTGTGAGCTAATTCCTTTTAAAAAATGGTTGCATATATATCCTATTGATTCTCTTTCACTTGAAAACCCTGAGTAATTTCCAAAAGGCTCTTCCTCCAAAAGCCAAAGCATCTTTCTTGGGCCTCCCCTGAGAGCAGGCAAGGAGCAGGCAGCACTTTAGTTTGGGGGCTGAAACCTACAGTCAGGGGCTCTTCTCTAAGGGAAAAGAAATCCACAGCCAGTCCAGGGAGGTAAACGCTGGCTTTGTCCTCTTTACCCTCAACTCGGCTAATGTCAACAGACACATGCTAGCTAACACCAGTATGAAGAAGGGGAAGTACTGGGAGAAGGAGATATTGAGAGAAATCTGCACATTCCCAGGTTTTCCTGCCAGGGGTACTTCGTGACTTCTCAAAGAATCCCCAGAAACAATGAATCAATGCCTATATTCTTGAAGGTGTATGCAAACCCACCTAACTCTGAACCAGTCAGATGCAGCACAGACTGGACAGAACAAACACGAATGTTTGCGGGTGCTTTCATCTTCTCCAAACACTGAAATATTGTTGAGATGTTTTATCTTCCTTTGCACATGGAGGAGATTAAAAAGCCGTGATAAATGGTGTGCTCTCCGGGAGGGAATGCCATATATAGGGCAATACATAATTTCCTGCTTCTGGTACCATTCAGGATAATTGTCCTAGTAACGTGAAAACAGGAGGGATATTAATTTAAGATTAAAGCACAATTATAAGCTCTGTCATACTGTTAATTTCTTTTAAATGTTCTTCTGAATAATTCCACCTTTGCAAGATGGAACAAGCGCACAATTAAGAACTACATTAAATAAATGAATAACTAATTAATGAATAAAAAGAATTCTGAAAATACTATGGGCCATGCAGATTCTAAATAATACTTTTAGCAACAGGCCAGATCTTAATCCTTCAGATCTCTGAAGGAATCGCATTGGATGCAGACAGAAGCATCTCGCTCTGGATTTAGACCTGCAAGGACTGTGTTCTTTGTTCAGGGGTAGCTTCAGGTACCAGCACTCCAAGCAAGAGAGCTCTGACAGGGCCAGGCATAACTGACCAAGAGAACATCATTTGCCTTTTCAAACTTAACACCATTGCATCCCCCACAATGCCTGAAATTCTATACTTCCCTTTGTCCTCCAGTCAGAAATTCTACCAGGGTGACTCTACCACTGATTAAGAATTCAAATAGAAAATGCAAATGTTCCCGTAAGACAAATATTCTTGCTAAGGGTAAAGGCTGATCGTTCATTGGCACATTAATCTGAGTCTCTTTAATCCAATTGCTTTCTTCCCTAGACCTCATTGAGGCCAGCATCTTTGGAGGAGTGGAATGAGGGAGAGGGGTGGTCCTTTTTCAGCAAAGGGTAATAGCAGGCAGAGAAAGATAGACCTGCATGAGTGTGGCCCAGTATAGGAGTATTTGGAGAGCCCAGGAAATGTGACAGCATAAGATTCTCTCTGTAAGATGCCAATTGACTGATGAATGAATAAAGAAAACATAGTGTCTATACACAATGAAATATTTTTTGGCCATAAAAAGGATGAAATCCTGTCATTCGTGACATGAATGGAACTGGGAGATGATTATGCTAAGGGAAATAAGTACCCTATTTCCACATGATCTCACTCATGTATGGAAATAGACTGGTGGTTACCAGAGTCAGGGCGAAATGGATGGGGAAACATTGATCAATGGATACTAAGTTACAGTTAGAGCAAGAAGTTTCCCTGTGCTATTGTACTATTGCACAATAGGGTAACACTATATAACAATTATGTACTGTGTATTTCAAACACCTAGAAAAACAGATTTTAAATGTTTTCACCATAAAGAAACGATAGAAGTTTGAGGAGGTGGATATGGTTAATGTGATTTTAAAATTATACAAATACACATGTATCAAAACATCACATGATACCCCAAAGTATATTCAATTTTTATGTTTCCATGTATCTATTAAAAATGATTCTTAAAAAAATGAAATAACAAAAAAGGAGATTCTATAATAGGCCCCCATTACCTATTCATTAGCAAGCTAAGTCTTTAAGGAAGAGCCATATGAGGAAGATGAGAAAGCATATTTTATACATGCCAAATGGAAGTCAGTATGATTGTATGCATTTACTGTCAAGGAAATTTAGACTCTTAAAAAGTCATTAATAACTCAAGCCCACATAGGAATGTGGTAATGGGAAAGAAGAAATTCAAGCAGTTGTTATCTGACCCCAAAACCCATGTTCCTTCAACCACACCATACTTCTTCACAGCCATCTTCTGAGTCAGATAGGATCGGGATCGTCCCCAATTTTAAGATGAGCAAATCAAGGCTTTCAGAGAATAAACACGCAGAATTGCTCAGTAGTTGCAGGTGTGAAGACATCAGACACGGGCAGTGCACTGAGTGTGTTGCGTGTTGGCAGGGTAGGAGATGAGGCTAAAATGCTGTAGGTGAGATCGTAGGGACCAGGAGAGACCACCAATGCTGCCCAAAAATATGAGTCAAGGTCAAATCCTTACCTCCAGACTATCAGTATGTTCTGACCTTGAACACAGTGAGGCTGGGAAAGTTCAACCTACACCTGGGGCATTGTTTTCACTTCAAACCAGCTTGTGCTCATAGCTTATTGATAAGAGCCTCAATTAGCAGTTCTCTTATCAGAGGCGAATTACCAACATAGAACCCTGCAGTTATTAAAATTATGACTTAAGTCTGGGAGGGGATTGTGAGATAACTCACTGCAGCAGATGCCAGGGAATGAATGAGACCACTGGGTTTAGGACAGGGTCTGGGAATTGCACCCAAGGAAGGTTCTCATGAGACCATCTGCAGGCATTCCAGCTAGCTGGGACACTGACCCTTCACCCACCTAGTAAGATCCCATGGTAAGCCTTCCCAGTCCAGGCTACTGGCAGCCAGCCTAGTGCTCACGGGGCTGTCTTCTTAGCCACCCCACAAGCCCCACAGGGCCCTCAGAGCTATCTTGCTACCGGCTCTGCTCCAGCTAGTTCTCTTAGTTCTTCCTCCTTCCCAGCTCCCTGCTCCTTTGATATCCTTGACTCCTGGGGACTCCACCCCCTACACTTCCTAGACCTGCTGGAGGAGTCCCAGAAAGACCATTTCTTTCCTCATCAATCCCCAGTCCCTCGCCCCACCCCGCTGTGTCCATCTCCCCAGTCTCTTCTCCCTTCCAGAGCTAATCTGAGAAACTCCCAACCCCTGCTACACCTCACTTTCAGCACTTACAAATTGCAGAGGGTGGTGGCAGTGCCTGTCCCCATCTACACATGATTCTGCACTGTGCTCTGGGAACTGTGGGGTGCCAGGTATACAGTGGCAAACAAAAGGTACCACTTTGGCCCTTCCTGTCTTCAGTGGATTGTAAGTGCCTTCAAAGGCAGGGCAAAGCTGTATTCAGCTACGTAATTCTGGTCCTATTAAGGGGCCTTATACATATTAGCAGTCAAAGCTAAGGGTGAATTAATTACAGTTTACAGAGGTTTTTGATTATTGTCTTAAAATGCTTGGGTAGTAATGATCAAAAGAAAATCAATAGGTTTTCCATTATAGATAATATATTTATATCTTAATGAAAACCATTAATCCTATAAAACTCACTCTGTATCCTTACTCTCCCACAAACCCTGATGTTAGGATATCAGTTCCTGGAATCCTAAGAAGGAGCTTTTGGAAGGAGAAGCCCCTTTGGTCATACTACATTAATAGCTGTCTACTCTAGTCTCATTAAAAAAAAAAAAAAATAGGCCAGTTGTCCCATCCAGACTCACCACACAATAGCAAGTAAAATATCCTGTTCTACATTTTTCAGAAATCTAACTTGGAGGCCAAAGCCACATTTGACCCACAGATGACTCATAAGGCTTCACATTATTTCCTAAAATTTGAATTTTACCAAGTGGGTATTTCAGTTTGCCACAGGCCTCCCCATTCTCTATCACCTTACACCTGACCCTAATCCACAGAGTTATGTTACTTGTCTACCCCTGACCCCAGAGGCATTTAGCTTTTATGTTCCAGAATAATATACAACAATTTAAAATTGTTTGATGTCCATAATAAACAGCGTGAGCTAAATAGGAGAATATTATTATCCTCATTTTGTGGTTAAAGAATCTGAAGCTTAGTGAGTGAATTTCCCCTTTTTATTCTTTGCACTTTGTGGTCTGCCTGATTTTTGCTATTAATCTGCTTAGTGGGATTCTTACATCTAGGTCAGCATTTCAGAGCCCCAACATTCACCACTTTGTTAAGGGCGCCATTATCCATCTATTGGCTCAGGTCAGTAGAGTCATCTTGGACTCCTCTGACTCCTCTGTCTCCTCGGCCCTCACATGCAGTCCATTAACAAATCCCACTGGTTCTATCTCCAAAACACATCTGAACCTGACCACTCCCCCTGCTTCCCCGGCCATTTGCTTGGGGCACCCATTGCCACCTCTGTTCTGGACCATGGAAAACCTTTCTAATGATTTCCCTGCTTCTACTTGCTCCTTTTTCCCATCTGTTCTCCCCCAGCTGTTGGAGTAGTGGTTTTAAAGTATAAGCTGAATCATATACTTCCTGTGCTTAGAACCCATTGCTCTTACCCAAACCCTCTCCAGTTTGCAGGCTTTGGTAAGAGTTTGGGTAAGAGCAATGTGTCCTAAGTAGTTCTGTCATCCACTCTTGACTTCCCCATCTTCATCACTCACCCACACTCCAGTTCACTTCCTTCATTGAACTTACCACCATCTGAAATCATCCTATCCATTCGTTTATTCAGTAAATGCTTATCAAGGACCTAATATCAAATGATTCAGGCCTTGTCTAAGTCCTGGAACTATAGCAATGAACAAAACAGATTTTTTTAAAGCAAACAAACAGAACCTACCCTTTTAAGGCTTACTTTCTCTTACGGTTTAGATTTGAGGTGTCCCCCAAAATCTCACATGTGAGACAACACAAGAAGGTTTAGAGATGAAATGATTGTGTTGTGAGAGTCTTAATACCCCTGATTGGGATTAACTGAGTAGTAACTGAAAGAACGTAGTGTGTCCTGGAAGAGGTGGGTCATTGGGAACGTGCCTTTGGGGTTTGTATTTTGTCCTAGTAGGGAGAGCTCTCTTTCTGCTTCCTGGTGCCATGCTCCCAGCTGCTTTCCTCTGCCACACTCTTCCACCATGATGTTCTGCCTCACCTCAGGCCCCAAGAAATGGAACTGGCCTTCTATGGACTGAACCCTCTGAAACAATGAGCCCCCAAATAAATTTTTCCTCCTCTGATGTTCTTGTCAGGTCTTTCAATTATAGCAGCAAAAAGACTGAATAAAACACATTCTACCACAGATAGAGGAATTCATTTATTTATTGACTGTCTTTCCTACTAAAATGTTAGCTCCTTGGGAATAGGGATCTTGACCATCTGATCATACCTATATCTCCTGTACCAGAACTAATACTATTTGTTCATATCCAATAGATATTTATTAAGTGAATAAATGAAAGAAAGCTCTTGAGCCAAGACTAGCTTTGTCCTCTGTTCAGAAGGGCCATCGGATTGCACTATGCTCTAGAAGAGTAGAAGCTCATCCAAGGACAAATCCATGAGAAGACCTCTGTTACCTGGTCCTCATCTCATGCTGGGAGACCTGGGGCACCATTACTCTATCCACAAGCTGACTTTTGACCTTGAAAACCTGACCTGGACAAGAAAGAAAGTTGATTTCCTTTCCCAAGCCAAGGGTCCCATTCTATCTCTCTGCCTTCTAGGAAGTCAGTTGGAAACTGCCATCTCAGAATATCATGATGGCCCATTCCATCCTCACTGACTTCTGAGACAGAAAGCCTCAGAGAGGGCCCTGCCCACTCTGACCTGGGCAGCATCTGGTCTCCCCTTCCAGTTGTTCTTGAAGGAAGCCAATTAAGTTGATTGCTATTTCCATTATGAGACACTATTACCAGCACACCCTATATCCATTGCACATTGTAGAACAAGAGGTATCCCATCCAGACTCTGGCTAAGTGATGGAGATATCCATTAACAGAATGAGTTAAGCTAACTTAGGAAAGAATGCCTGCCACCTTCCTCAGCCAACGCTTAACACACTCCATAGGCAACATCTAATTAATCTTCCCCAAGTCCCTAAGAGGTAAAAAAGAAAAAGAAAAGTTATCATCCTCTTTTAGCATTAGAAAAAAAAAAAAAAAACACACAGAGAATCAGCATTTTCCTCCTCAGAGGAGATCTGGGCCCAAACTATGAGGCTGCTAAATCCACAGGAAAACTGACCATCAGACCATGCTGCACGGCTCTGGGAAGCTGCAGAAGAGGAAGGGACAGAAAGCAGAAGTCTAAAGACCCTCCAGCTGCGATGGGACAAGGTGTCAAAGAAGTCCCATGTCGTGCAGCTTATGACTCTGCCTTGTCATTCTGTCCTTGGAAGGCATCAGCATGCTTTCTTTGAGGTGTAACAAGCTTTCATACTGAAAGATTCTTTTTTATCTCCCTGGGAAGTTGGGATACCTGGAGACTGTGTTTTGAAATACATATATTGACAACCAATTATACAGCTCTGCTTCCGTGGTACCACTTCTTTGTCAGATCCTTCTGCAGTCCCGGCTCTGATCCGCTCATGGCAGCTTCCTTTTCACTGGGAAGTCTCTCTCCCCCTCAGGACTTCTCAGCAGCCCCCAGGGAGAATGGCTGAGCATGGGAGGAGACAGAAGGGGAGAGAGAATCAGGAAGCTGGGGAGGACAGGTGCCCCAGGAGAGCGATTACACCAGAAAGCCAGTGTCTGAAGACACCTGTTCCTCTGTCTTTCTCCTCTAGATACCAAGCTACTCCTCCAATGTCTCCCTGGAGATACACCAGAATCGCCTTGACTGCCCGGCCAGGGCACCATGCTCTTGATGTGTCCCAGCATGGTCACAGTTGTCAGAGGATTGATGTGATGGTCCAGGAAGGGATGATTTAATCTGGGCCTCCTGGGAAAACATATCCTAACCTGGAGATTCTTGGTCTGGATTCCCTGAAACTATGGGCAATGTACATCCATGTACATTGCTAAAAGGTTCACAATTATCATCTGATTCTCAGACGACTCTGCCCCTCAAAAATACTAAGAACTATATAACCAGCCAGGCACTATGGTGCATGCCTGTAATCCCGGAGGTTCAGGAGGCTGAGACAGGAGGATCACAAGTTCAAAGCCAGCCTCAGCAAAAGCGAGGCGCTAAGCAACTCAGAGAGACCCTGTCTCTAAATTAAATACAAAATAGGACCAGGGATGTGGCTCAGTGGTTGAACACCCCTGAGTTTAATCTCAGTACTCCCCAACCAAAAAAAATAACTATATAACCATAGGAGTGACTCCAAGAAGGAATACTCTAAAAATAAGCCTAGAAAATTGAAGGAGAGGTGAGGGACAAGCAAGCTCTTTTGCTGTCCCTTAACACTAAAAGGGCACATGCATGGGAGGCTTCCCAAGTGCCAGGAGTTGCTCTAAGGACTCTACTTTAATAACTCATATAATTCTCCTAATCACCACATAAAGAGATACTACTATAAAGTCCATTTTACAGATGATGAAACTGAGGCACCAAAAGTCACAGCAAGTAAGAAACAGGCCTAGATATGACCCCCAGCAGCCTGGCGCTGGAGTCCAAGCTCTTGGCCAGTGAACTCCAGCACCATGCATGTGGCTATCTGTCTGGCTGCCTGCCCCACAGCTGTGAGCTCTTCCTGGTGGCTCCTCTTCACCCAGGCAACCTTGAAACTTGAGCCTCTGGATGCAAAACCGAACCCTTCATACTTTGTTGCACCAGGAGAGACAATGGTTTTCGAAAATCTTTTCCCAGAAACTATACACTTGGGATGATCTATTATAAGCAAGTGCTTTGTAAACTGCACAGTGCTGTACCAACGTGAATTAGGATGACAACTACAGTCTACATTTTGCCTGATAAAGTATAATTTTAAAAAAACCATCCCCCATGCTGCAGGATATTTCTACTTGAGCCAATCTGCTTATTGCTTTATTGGCTGTTGACCACATTTTATACTTACCAGCCACTCCTCACAAAGTTAATTTAAATGCATGGAATCTGACACCCCTGCCTAGAAGTACTGAAAACATAAAACTCCCACAACTAGAACATCTGGCCTCACAGCAGCACAGATGGGTGTGCCACACATTTCACGGGTTTGGTTTTGTTTTGTTTCCAGTGCTCTGCACCCAGTGGCTGCTTAAATATTTTGTCAGTGTCAATGGTGACATTATAAGAGGTTGTATTCTTCCTAATGCTGTTTCACTTAGTTTCAAATTCAAAATGTCCACTATAATCCAATAAGAGGATTCAATAATAATTATTCAAGTAAAAATCCTCTTCATCTGATTGAAAGTCTTTTTCGCAAGATCTCAAAACTTCATAGACATTGAAAATACAGCTTCAATCCAATTTGATAGATCTTCTTTTCCAGACTTAGAAACAAAACAACACATAACAAAAATCAGGCTATAAAAAGATTAGACTATGAGAACAAAATTGAATTAGTTCTGATTCACCTCTGTTTTAAATCTATTTACAATTGCTTTTAGCCAACTTCTTGTTTATTCGCTCATTTGTTCATTCAACAAACATTTCCTGAACACTTCCTAGGTGCCAGACACCATCCCAAGGTGCTTCCATGAACAAAACAGGCAGATTCCAGCCGTGGCAAAGGGTTATATACCTATGAAGGAGTCAGAAAATAAACAACGACCAAAACACACACACACACACACACACACACACACACACACACACAAAATAAATGAGGGAATTAGATGTCAGGTTAAAAGGTATAAGTACTCTGGATAAAAAGCTGAGTAGGACAAGGAGGTCAAGGTAACTGGGAGATTGGGGAGCTACAGTTTTAAATAGGATAATTGGAGTGGACTTCACTGAGAAGGTGAGAGGGAGCAAAAATGTGAAGTTGGTAAAGGAGTGTGCCCGTGGGTATCTGGGAGACGAGGCACGCAGACAGGAGACGAGGCACGCAGACAGAAGCTCCGAGGTAGAAGAAGCATACCTGCTCTGCTGCCTTTGAGGAACAGAGAGGCAGAATGAATGGACAGGAATGTGGTAGTGGAGGTTGGGGATACAGGTTGCAGGCGCACAGGAGCGGCCGGGCAGTGTAGGCTCTGAGGCTGTTTACTGGCTTTTGCTTTCCTCTCTGTGAAATGGGAAGCCACTGGTAGGTTGGAACTGAGAAGAGGAAGAATCCACTTTTCTATTCAGAAGATCTCCCTCTGGCTGCTGTGTTAAAACCAGATTGTATATGTGAGGTAAGAGGGAGTTGGAGTTCGAGGAAGAATCAGGAATAAAAGCAGGAAAACCACTTAGGGTTGACATGGCTCAGGCAAAGAGAAGGTAGTGACAGGACCAGGGAGGTGGTCATGATGGTGAGACATGGCCAGAGTCTGGAGATAATTTTGAATGTAGAGCCTGCGAGATTTCCTGATTTCCTGATTTCCTGATGTATTAGATCTCGGATACAAAAGAAGGAGTCCAGAATGACTCTGAGAAGTTTGGCCTGAGCGTTGTCAAAGCTAACAAGCTCCTGGGTTCTTTGAATAAAAAAATCAAGGAAAGCAGTGGGAGACAGACATAATGGTGGCCATGGATGTCCAGTGATCAAGGGAGGGTGACCAAGCTGCTCCTGTTCTGCGTGCAGCCTCACTGCAAGGAAGGCACTTTCAAGAAGGTAGGTCTGTATTGTCTCTGCCCCTTGCCCTCCCCTTCTTCCTGAAGACCTAGGGGACTCTAGACTTAAAGGGGGTCATGCATGTCTAAATTCAGTATTTCTTTTCCTTTCCTTTACGGTGGCATTTATGTTAATCTTCAAGCTTCCAGGAGTGCTTGGAGCCCTGATCTTTGGGGACTGAAGAATAAATGTACCGTTCACGGTTTCAGAGATGTGGATTTTGTTCCCCTCCAACTTTCAACTCTATAGAGAGAACGGGTTAAACACAAATGGCATGGATTAAGGAAATGTCACAGATTTTTCTGACTATATCTGTAAAATGGTTTAGTAGGTGACATATTAGTTACAATCTAACCCAGGCCCAGAAGTTCATATTTGTTCTTTTTACAAAAGGCACCTCATTAAATCACTGTCTAGTCCGTAACTGGCTTTATTGGGACATAAATTCATTTCACTAAACCAATAAATGTTAATTCTTCACCCTGGAGATTCTAGTCAGTCTGGTTTTATCCTGCTCAAGCTCCTGAGGCTGCCATCAATTACTCATGTTTGGGTTTATATGTCATTATGGAATCACTTTAGCTAGAACTAACGGGAAGTGAAAGGACAATAAAGCTAAGCCTCGTTCCAAAGAGAATATACCGAAGAGGGCATTCACCTGAACCCCATTATTCTTTTCTATAAATTAAAATATCCTGGCATTCTGCAGCAGCAATCCATTATATTTAGATTCTCTGCAAAAGCCAGGGCAGGCGAGTGACGGGTACTAATGAAGGCAGCTGGAGGGTCTGGGGAGGAGAACGAGCTCAGACTCAGAAGGTTTGGGTTGGAGACCTGCTTTCAATAACTAAGTGTGACTTTCAGCCAATTGCTTAATGTCACAGAAACTCAGACTAATCTGCAAAAGGAGTACCACAGTATCCTTTTCACAAACAGGGGGAGAAGCACATGCGGAGTGGGGTGAGAGAATGGGGCACCTGGCTGAAAGGAGACTTTCTCCCTGCCGCTCTCTCTCTCCCCCACCCCTTCCCATTATGAACCTGACTCTCCATCATTAACCCGACTGCTAGGCCAATTGCTTGCCCCAGCACCCTTCCATTGTGGTCTTAAACAAGTGACTTAACCTCTTTGAGTTTCAATTTTCCCATTTGAAAAACAGGGCTGATCATATCTATCTTCCATTTTTGCCTCGCAAGGTACACTGATAGGGATCATCTCCGTAAAGTTCTTAGCATCTGACCGGAAATGGGGTCAATTTTTAAGACTGTAATAGCACTGAAGCAGGATTCCGTTTTTTAAAAACAAAGGCATTATCTCCTCAACCAAATGTTCTTTCCTATGATGGAGGGCTTCTCTTTAAAGCCGTCAGCTCTTTTTTCCCCTAAGATAGAAAATGGCTTCCTCTCCCAGAACCATATATAACTTCAGAAGCAAGGGGGGAAAAAGCAGAGTTGGCAAAAAGTGGAGGTGAATTGAATGCCTGCACATCCCATTCAGGATAAACTGCCCTTGGTGTAAAACAGTCAGTAACATTTTACAAGGAAAAAGCGCGGATAAATGACTGCAGTCCCAGGACAGTGCTCCTGATGGCTTTTTATAAACCATGCACGCTGCCTGGACGCCTCGGTGCCTGCTCCTCCCGCTCCGGAGAGAGAGCGTGAGCAGGGCTTCAAGCCAGCTGTGCCAACAGCGCAGCAGGCTCCAGCCAGACCTCTCTCTCCATCTGCAGGTCAGGGAGCCTCACAGTAGCACCAACTCCCATCCTGGGGCTTAGGACTTCCGAGGGCCAGGCTTAGACCTGGAGAGGAGCCAAGAACCTTCACATCTGGCCCCTAGCCAGGTGTTGAACAAAGGAGGAGCTGCAGAGCAGAATGGAACTGGCATGGCTTGACATCACATGGGGAAGTCAGTTCTACCATTTACAAACAGCATGACCTTGAACCAGGTCCTCCTTCTAGAAAATGGAGATTTATAAAACCTACCATACAGGTTGTTGGGAGGATAAAGTACCATGGTATTGTGAACGAACTTATCACATAGTTGGTACTTGCTGTGGTTTGAATCTGGAATGTCCCCCAAAGTCATATGCATTGAAGGCTTGAACCCAAAAGTAGCAATGTTCACAAGTGAGACCTTTAGGAAATCACTGGATCACGAGGGCTCTGACCCCATCAGTGGATTAATCCATGTGATGGATTAGTAGTCTGAATGGGCTACTGGGAAATGTTGAAAACTATAGTCAGGTGGTATGTGGCTGGAGGAAGTAGGTCACTACGGTCAGGTCCTTGGGGACTATATCTTATCCCTGGCCCCTCCCTCTTTCCCTGTCTCATTCTGCTTCCCAACTACTATGAGTTGGGCAGCTTTCCTCTGCCCTTCCACCATGATGTTCTGCCTCATCTCAGGCCCCCAGCAATAGAGCCAGCTGACAATGGACTGAAGCTTCTGAAACCACAAACCAAAATAAGCTTTTCCCCTTGTAAGTTGTTATTGTTAGGTATTTTGGTCACAATGATGAAAAGCATTCAATATTCAATACATTTTCATCTTTTCCCCTAGTTATTGGGGTTAGTTCATTTAGTCCTCACCAGAATGTTGCCAAGTCATGAAGAATTTGTAAATAAAAAAGGCATGATGTGAATTATTCAATAGTCACCTGTCTCCAACTCCATGTTCATCCACAACAGAGTTCAGCCTCTTTATCTAATTAATAAACAAAAAAAAATTAAAAATTAACAAAAACCTAAGACTCAGAGAAGTGAATGGGTTGGTTGAACACCTTCCCCAAATCTCTTGGCAGATCTAGGTCAAAGTTATATGTTTCCAGTTTAATACTCTTTACATTAGCCTGGAGCCTTAGAGATCATATTTATTGCACGGATAGGGAAATGAAGTCCCCCAAAAGGTAATGACTTGCTCTAAAGCCATGCTCCAAATATTGACAAAGGACCTTGAGAACTTCAGAGTCCTGTAATGTGTCTCAATGTCCTATGAGCTCACAGCCTGTCGATCTTGAATTGGCTCATTGAGAGTCTGCTATGTGCCAGACCACACTCCCTGCTCTCAAGTTTACAACCTAGTGGGAAAAAAAATGTCTACAGACAAGGACACCTGAGTGGCAGGTGCTGCCACAGCAGTAAACCCAAGCAGGAGGGAGGACATGGATAGGACACCTAATTCACCCCTGGGGGCTGGGGGACTGGGATTGGCTTCCTCAAGGAAGTTAGGTCTAAACTAAAGGTGAAGCAGGACCTGGTCAAACAAAATGTAGGGAGCAGAGTGTTCAGGAAGAGGAAATGGGGAGCCAAGAATCAGAGGTTTAAAGAATGTAGTCTGTTAAGAAAATTGGAGCATGAAGGGAAAACAGAGAAAAGCAAAGCTAAAAAGATAAGCCCTGTAAGCTTCATGAGCAATTTGAACTCAGTGCTGTCAGGGGCGGCTCTTGCTCGTTACACAATGAGCTATGGGACATGACTGTGACTAGGAGGGCAAGCCAGGCATGACCCAGAGACAGCAGTGTCTTTGTCTAGTAGAGGATACTTCCAGTTTCACATCAAACCCAAATTCCCTTTACTATTCAATAGAAAGAAATATCAAGCCATTGCATAACATATCTCTCACTTTTTTTTTTTCTTTTTCCAGTTCCAGGGATTGAACCCAGGGCACTTAAACACTGAGCCACATCCCCAGCCCATTTTTAGATTTTATTTAGAGACAGGGTCTTGCTGAGTTGCTTAGAGCCTCACTAGGTTGCTGAGGCTGGCTTTGAACTTACAATCCTCCTGCTATAGCCTCCAGAGTCGCCAGGATTACAGACATGCACCACCACACCCGGCTTCCTATAGCCTCTTTATTCCACATGTCAATAAACCAGATGGATCTGCCAGCCCAGCCCTCCTAGGGCACATTTGTGTGCTCAAAGTATGAACCCTTGGGGACTTGTCCGACACATGTGGCCTCTCCGCATTAAGGTGCCCAGATCAAAAGAGATCATAACCCAGGTGTAGTTCATGATGATCAACCCATGTTCCCCAGACACAGTGTTATAAGCACACTCTCAACTGAAATATTTACAGACAGTGGTGAAAGTTCTAGAAACTGTATGTTAGGTGAAATGGTTGAAGAACTTGGACTATTTGTCTTGGAGAAAGATTAGTGCAGATGTGCTATTTGTCTTCCAACATCTAAACAGATTTCCCAGAGGGAAAAAATGGCAAGCATATTTTGTAGAGCTCCAATACAAATAAGTGGATTTAAAATGTATAAGATGCAATGAAATATATTTTGATTCTTGGTAAGGCAGAGCTTCCTAACAATTAAAGCTATCCATAAATGAAATGAGCTGCCTGGAAAAGTAATGATTTCCCAAGCACTGGAGTTGTTCCCAGCATATTCCGAGAGGCCTCAGGGCAGAAGTATTGCAGAAAATTCTCCTGCTTTGGTGGGAAGTTGGAACAGATATTGGGTCCTTTCCAAATCAAAGGTTCTAAAAGCTGCTGGATCTTTGCTTGGATGGCTGGGGTGCTCTGTGGCTCCCATGTTAGCACACAGGTCCCTGAGTGTCAAATGACAGGCACAGAAACACAGGCAACTTGACTTGTTCTCTAGTCTATCCTTCTGACTTTATTACATGAAATGGATGAGACTCTGGAAATTACATTATTTCCCTAGATAAACTATTCTAGTAAATATCACTTATCCGAAAGATTTCTGTTTTCTTCCTCCTAAATCTCTAGGCCTAACTCTTAAGCCCATTCCTTCTGGCTTTATGCGCAGCAAATATGAAGAACAATCAATCATATTCCTCATTATACCAATTCACACAACTAAAAATGGAAGGTGTAAGACTTCTCTTCTCTTAACCGACAAACTGAAAAATTTCACTTCATTCCCTGCTCTTCTTAAATGCTCCTTCTAATGATCACTTTCCCAAGCTTCTTAAAAGTTCTTTAAAACTGAGCAAAAAACTTGTAATGACTCCCTGTTTTCTATAACAGTGTTTCCCAAACATCTTCCATGGAACATTAATTAATAATTATTGTTTTTAAGTGCTCCATGACCAAATAAATGTGAAACATTCCAGACTAAATAAGGTTAATCAGACTCCTTAGAGCCCTCAATATGCATTATGAATCTCTTAGACCATGATATAGTATGCAGCATCTTCCAAACTAATTAACACGGAGATCTCTTTCAGAGCATGTCCGAGATCTAATGTTTAGTGCATCAAAGATATCTAAATCGCATGCCCACCTGGCAATACTCTACTTACTAAAAACCTCCCCTAACCATGGGACCACCTCCCTCTCACTTTCCCTACAGGAAAGCGTCTCCACAATCAGGCCATATCACAGTCTCTCCTATCACTCACACCAGCCCTCCCCTCACCAACAAGCCAGATCCTGTTTAAACTTCAATCCCAGCTTGAACTGAAATGATGCAATTATGTGATTAAGAGAGATGGAAGTGACTAGAATCTCAACCAAAGCAACCCCTTCAAAAGAGATAGACAACTAAGAATAGAAAGATTGGCTTGCCCAGGTCACAAAGCCAAGCAGGGCAATTTCTGGGAGAGAGACTCCAAGTTCAGATGCTATACCAGTGGGCTGATTTGCAAGCCTGGAACTCACTGAGAAAATTTATTTCTGGGCCTCACCTCAAGCCTCTGAATCAGACTCTCTTGAAAGTCTACATGTTGGGGAAAAACATGTAGAAGCCTAGCCTGAAAACATTTTAAAAATCTCACAATATATCCTGATTCTCAACCAGGTTTGGGAACCTCCATGTTACATAGCACAATCTCCCAAAGCAAGCTCACATGTACAGACCAATCTGGCACCTGCTCCCAATTTATTGAGTAATTTGAGCAAGTTAACATATCTGAGTCTCTGTTTCTGTATTGGTAAAAATGAGTTGGTTGGACCAATTAATCTCCAAGCTTCCTTCTAGCAATTTGATTCTGTCATTTCTAAGTGCTACCTCAGTTCTGCTCAACATTTACCCATCTATTCCATCTGGCATTATTTTCTCTAGCCTCTGAGCATTTGTGTAACTATTATTAAGAGCTAAATTATGATATATTATATAGCATACCATCTTAGAACAATATCTTTGGAGCCTCTCCAATAGCGCAGATGCTCTATATAGGTTATTGCTAATGCTTTCAACAGTCCAGAAGGTGTTAATATCCCTATTTTAATGTAAAGAAAATAGGTGTCTACACTGCAAATGAAAGACATTTTCCAAGGTCAGACCACTTTTAAGCTGTGGAACTGGATTTGCAAACCAGGTCAGCTTGATTCCAAATGCTGCTTTGTTCACCCTGCCTCGCTGCTTGTGAATGTGAGTCATGTTTCCTCATTAAAGGTGAAAGCGCTCCTCATCATGCATCTCCTACAACACCAGCACCTAGCTGAGCATCAAGTAGGCACTCAATAAATATTTGTTGACTTGATTAGTGGATTAACTCTCTCCTTCTACCTGGAGCACAGGCCGTGTGCTAAACCCAGAGACCATCTGCAAGTTTGCGGTTAGCTCAGAGCAGAAAATTACAGCTGTGTAGACCGCACCTGTAGACTCAAGCTTAATTAATAGGCTTATCTTGGATTGTGTGAGTCACAGATACAGTACCTTATGCAAAGGACTCTGGAGAGCATGTTGACGTGGAGGGAGCATGTTTCATTTCTCTTGTTCCATACTATTAAAACCATGTTAATGAAAATGCATTATTAGTAGTAATAATAATAAAGATGAAAATCCTCCATCTCCTGATCCCTTACAAATGTTGTTTTTCATTTAGAATCCCAAATCCTCTGGGGAAAAGTGGGAGGGAGTGTCACAAATCCAGATAATGATCTTGGGTATTACACTGTTCATTTGGAGCTCTGATTTAGCTAAGCTGACAGATGTTGGGGAAAAACATGTCTAGCCTGAAAACTCTCTAGTGGCTGCCCAGCTGTGGCAGCAAAGAGGAGTGAGGTTTCTCCAACAGAGCTTCACACTCATTTAAATTCAGAATTTGACATGCAGAATGGCCCTGCTCTAAAGGTAGAAGTTGAAGCAACCTGATGTTAGGAAATGACTCCAGTCTGATGCTTTGGGGACTGCCTTGCACCTAACCACACAGCTCCCTCCAAAATCCTCCAGATTGCTGTAGCTGGTTGTGCCCTGTTGTCTTGACAAAACCTACTTTGTCATGACACAGTTACCATTTACACCAGAAAAGAAAAAAGCACCCTTGTGTCAACCACCATCATGTGACAGTTCTTTGTTCTCTCCCAGAGCGGTTTAGAAGAAGGGAATATTTAATTCACCTTTAAATGATACTAATTTCCCTAATGACAGTCTGAACTCCTTTTTTTCTTTTTCCACACACACACACAAAATAAATAACAAGAAGCACCAAGGGAAAAAAGACCTACTCTAGAGAGACAAAACTTAAAGGGTGACCTCTGATGTCCTTGGGCCTTGGAATTTTTCAAAAAGACATTTTGATCTCAAAAGAGAAAATCAGCTAATTAAATATAAGGCAGGAGGCCAGCCTCTTCTCAGCAACAGTCAAGGGAGTTCAGCCCTCAGCTCAGCCTTCAGAGAGCAGAGGTGAGATGGAGACAATGCCCATAGCTATCTCTGGGCTCTAGACCCAAATAAACAAATGAGCCTGGATTTCAGAAACTAGCAGCACAAAATTTACAGCACCTAAATGATCAACATGTTTTCTGAGAAGCAGAAGACTTCCTGTAATCTAGAATATGTGACTCAGAGCTTTGAGTGCTAATTTTTATCATGCTAAAGCTACGGTAGGACAAAAGCTAGGAAGATATTTGTAAAAGCAGTTAAACTACCTCACAGAAGAGAAAAGGACCGCAATAGTTAATTTGTCACTGGAAAGTTCTCTTAGAAATACTAATCTCATCCTTGAGTCTCCTCCCCAAACAAATGGATGCACCTGCAAATAAGATTTGAGAAGAGTATCTTAATGAAAAAGGAGTGACTTAGAGGTCAGTGGTGCTGGTGGGATAGAAGGCTGTGGAGAGACCACTGATCCCCAGCCCTCAACCCTGGATCATAAACAAGGTCATGATCCTCTTGGACTGCTATTTCCTTCTCCACTAAAATATTTGGCCTATGTTCCAAATATTTTAAAAGTCCTCATCTCATTTAGATGACCTGAGTAGATCAGGTGTTATAATCTCATCAAAACTCACCCGAGTCTTGATAAAAACTAGGAGAACAAAGGTATTACTCCAGAGTCGAATGTCCATGAGAATGCCTAGAATTTGCATTATATCTTAATTCTAAAAGGACTTCAGAGCCATCAGGGAAAGGCATCTACATCTAATAGAGTCATGCAGAATGCTTATAAGATGAGAGGAAAATAGTATAATCCCTCCCTCTCTATGTTTGTGAACATGGAGATAAAGGCTCTTAAGCAGAGAGTTCAGGCATCTTGCTCAAGGTCACCCAGCTCATTCCTTCATTCATTCAACCAACCTTGGTGGATCATCTTCTGAGAATAAAAGGATGCCTAGAGCTTTGCCCCTATCCTCAAAGAGGTCCTGAGGCTGCTGGGATAACTACATTCCTAATGAGATTGTTATAGGGAAGTGGCGAGACTCTAATTGAGATATATACAAGAGCTATTGGAGTACAGAGAAGAAAGTTCCCATTCACCTGGAGAGAGACAATATCCAGAGTAGAACCTAAGTCTACAAACAAAGCAGAGCAAACAAACCAAAACATTAGCTGTCTTCTCTTAAACCAGTGGTTCTCAGCCATGACTGCACAATGAGAGCTTTTCCAGGTACTATGGCTGAGGACCTCCCACAGACCAATTGAATCAGGGTTGCTGGTGTGCAGGCCCAAATATCCATCTTCTTGAGAGTTCTCAGGTAATTCAGTGATGCAGTATCAGTTGTGAAACACTATCAATCCAGGCCAAGGTCATCTCCATGGCAGTCCTTAACTTACGTAATAATGCAATGTTGATTTTCTCTCCACGTTTGTGCCACATCCCACCTTCTAGATCGTCAGCCCCTTCTGGACAGGAACCAGAGCTTTTAACTCTTCCACAATCCTCTTCAATCCCCATGGTACCAGGCATCACATAGTTACTGGATAAGTATTCAATGAACACACCTACTTCAATGAAGAAGATAACAAAGTGATGCTTGAACTTGTCCAGGAATGTCTTATGTTCCTGACTCAGAGGTTTAGGTTGTGCCAACACAATAATGAAGTATATCAGGTAGATTTAATTCAGCTGGATCAGAAAGATGTGTATGATTAAATCCAAAGACAATGATTGACTTGATGACCAGCCACCATCTGCTAATGAGTTTTTCCTCTGAATAAAGTAGGAATCCAAAAATGTAGCCCAAGATGGCACACTGCCATTTATCAGAGGGCAAAGGACCTCAATTCCAGTGAAATGGATTTTTTTTTTTTTAAAGAAAGGCAAGTTGACAGCATCCAGCTCTCAGCTGGCAATCAATGGGTATAGAGGGAAATGAATTCAGGCTTTTGTTGGATTAACTGCTGGCCTTGTAAAACGGAAGCCACGAGGAAGCTGTGCCAAGTTTGGGGTCCACTAAATCAGTCAGAAGTTTGCAGCGCTAAAGTCTCCCTGACAATTGTTGTCTGGGACAGCAGGACAAATAGCGGCTGCTGGCTGAGGCCTACCTGGTGAGGTGTTGCTCAGTCAGGTGTCCATGCCAACTCAGCTTCTCCTGTGCCCAAGACAGAGTGGAACTTTTCTGACTAAACTAAATCCTCCAAGCCTCATTAAATCACGCTTTAGTACCACATTGTTCGGCCATTGCCGCTCCCAGTGTTGTATGTCAAACCTGTCCCCTCACCGTCTCGGATAATAAAATGTTTTATGGTTTTGCTGGATGATTGCTCCGCGTCCCTTTTATTTTCAAAATGGCACATAATAAATACCCCTGCGGAGCAAAGACTGATTTGATGGAAAACACTGCACTAGGAGAGCCAAAAGCAATCAGGCTCACCCAGAAAAGACCGTGCAGCTGGTAGGGGTTCTGGAGCTATGTCATTTGCAAATGTTTCCTCAGTCATTCATGAAAAGCACACTAGCAGGATGTGGCTCTGAGCCCCCCAAAAAAGTAGCCTGTGACACTGCCAGCCCAGTCCATCTTGTCCCCTATGTGGTCAGCCCAGCCAGGCTACCATGACCAATCCAAAGTTCAGCCAAAGATGTTATTTATACAGAATGATTTGATAGACATATGTGTGACCTGCTAAAGAACTGTGGTCACCACGGGAGGGTCAGGCAGCCTGTTGTTATTCTCAGCACATCTGTACCTTCCCTCCGAATGCTGATCATGTGAGTCCCATCACTTCATTGTCTGATAGCGTAACTGCCATTGCCTCTCAAAAAGCCCAATTTAGCTTATAAACGAGAAACCTGTTATCTATAATCAAGAACATATGGAATTCTGATTCAACTTCAGTCTCATATTTTGATAGCACAATTCAATTGTTTTAATAATGCATGGGCTCAGGTTTCAATCCGACCTAGTTCAGTCGACTTTTTAAAAATGAAACTTTGATGCCTTTTTGTAAAAATTAACATTTGACTTTGGTTTTGGGTTACTAAATTGGTGTGATAGATTCCATTTTTGGCTTTGGAGCTTTAGTTAAGTGCTTTGCTACAGTTAGACTCATTATCTTGGATATCATCATGCGTGCATCCTCATAGCTCACTCACTCCCAGCAGAGTCTGCATATACTTTAGCCAGAGTTAGTATGGCTCCCTACTTAAGGGTAATAAGTGTGTATCCCTATATCTATTTATTAAATTCAGATGTATTTACATAATTTCCTCTTCTGATTATTATAATAATTTAGAACTATGAGGCCACCCTAAAGATAACTTAGAGACATGTGGATTTATCCAAAGAACTGTCTATTTTGCTTCCCAGCAGAAAATGCAAATGTTAAATATCTTCAGAGGGTGAACAGATGCATTTATTCATGGTTACTAATGGCCACCTTTAATCAATGACACCATCTTTTTAAGGAAAGAAATGAGTCGAATTTGTCTTGTAAGTAAGAGATAATTCATTAATGAGGTTATTGGTCTTCCCAGCCAGGACATTAGCCAGCAACTGGTGAAATGGTCTCCTTTGCCAAGGTTCTATCAGTCAGACAAAAGCAAGTGTTTCTCTATCCCTAGTCTCATCTCCAATGTATTAAAAAAAAAAAATCTTTTTTAAAGTGGAAAAGGTTTTTCTCAACTACAACCAGCCAGGAGCAGCACATTTGAAGGACAGGGCACAACTTCTTGAGGTGCTGTACAGAGGCTATTAGTCCTGAGCAGACAGATCACCTGTAGTCAGAGCCCCCTGTGATACTGGATACACTGGACAAAATACACCAACCAGCCATCTCCTCCAAGAGGAAGTTAAATGCCTCCCAGGAAGCTTTCAAAACTCAGGAAATTAAAAATCACCAGTCACATTTGCATGATTTTCCTAGACTCCACCCCATAATATGATGTCAAGAAAGAAGCCTGGAGATCCCAGGAACTTGAAGGCCTTGCAAGAGTCCTGTCTACCAGGGTCACATCACAGGCATTGAGAGGAAGGTGATGGTCCATGTGGTGACTGAGATGTGACACCTGAAAAGTTTATAGTTATTCATTTGTAAGTGATATGCAAATGTGACTCTATTACTAACACATTTTAAATTATAAATGAAGAAATGTAAATTTATAACAAAATAGACTATAAGAGATTAAAGCATAAATGTAGGAGTCCTATGACAAACTAGCTATCTCAATCAACCTTTTTTGGTGAAAATAAAGATGCTATACAGACTTGTTCTTTTTTAACATTTATAAGCATGAGAATGAACTGACCAGAAAGTAAGGAATTTTCAGAGGCCCAAAACTACCTGAAAGATTAAACCCAGGAAGGTCCAACAGAGTACAGAGGCAGCTTCCACCTGAGGGCACCTGCTTAATCGGTGAATTGGAGCTTCAGCTCATAGCCTGATGGGCTGGAGGATACAGGAGATAAGGATCAAGACCTCTCCAAATGCAGAGAGTGTCATTGGTGATCCCACTTATAAAGTTTACCTCTGGGGGAAACACTATCCATGTGGGGATAAAATGAAAGTAAACACAGAAGAATTTGCCTGCTTTACACCTTGACTGGAGGTAGAGAAGAAAAGTCCCTTCAGAATTTGTAACCAGAATTTACCCTCACAAAGCTTTTCAATTAGTGTTCACTGTGCCTCCCGCCAACACTAGTCTGAAGTGGTCTTTGGCAGGTGACACTAAAGGAGCCTGATCAAAACAAATGCAAGAGTTCTCTGGAAGAAACTGCCTTTGACTCAAGATTTCCAATCAAACAACATTTAAGAAACAGGATGTCAGAGTTAAAAAATTGTAAAAAGAAATTTCTAAAAAATCACAAAATACATTAGAAAACAAGGCAAGAGGCTATGGAAATAATTTTTGACCAAATCAGTCTTTCAAAACCTTGAAATACTAAAATAATCAGAATACAAAATAAAAATATATGTTATGTTCAAAGAAATAAAAGAAGGATTAAAAAAAATGTAAGGAACAGGAAATTACGTGACCAAACTCATTGGGGAGAGAAAAAAATACTTACAGAAATAGAAATGAAAACTGTATTTGAAACTAAAACCCAGTTAATAGCTTTAACAGCAGATTAGACCTGACTAATAACATCATTGTTATTGAAGAAATCTTTAGCAAATTGGGATTGCAGAAGAAAAGAGAACATAAAAGGGGAGAAGACAATAATCCAGAAAAAGCAGTGAAGGATTTTCCTGAACTGATTAAAGAAAACCTCAAATTCAGGATCTATAAAGATACTCAAGCAACAGAGTAAATTTAAAAAATACATATCCATACCTAAACACATAACAGCTAAGCTGCAGAACAACACAAAACAAAGAGATGAGAGAATAGAAATGTCCCCTGCAAAGGACCAACCGGTAGACAGCTGACCTCTCAACAGCAACCAGAGGACAACTGGATTAGTATCACAATGCACTAAGAGGAAATGACAAGCATCCTAGAACTGTGTCCCCAAAAAACTGTCTCCCAGGACAAAGGTGAAATTTTTAAGGAAAAAAAAAGGCAATGTGCCACAATACGCTCAAATATAAATCCTAAAGGATGTAATTCAATCCAGAAAAAAAATTATCACAAATTATCTTTGGTAGAAGAAAAAAATGATGAGAAAACAAAATAGAAAATATGCAAAACATTGACAGTATAAAATACACAAAAACCATATAAAATGCATAAAAGCATTAACCATCTTGCTGGTTGGTATAGCAAAGATTCAGCCTGAGTCTCTGATATCTTATAACACTCAGTCTTTGATCGCTTTTCTAGATCATTTTTTCCCAAAATATCGTGGTAAGTGAGGGAGAAGGAAGTTAAGGAAAAATTTATATGCAAGAAAATGCACATGATCTTAAATATTCAGTGGAACCAATTTGGATAATTGTATACAGTCTTGTAACCACCACCCGAACAAGATAAAAGACATTTCCCTCGCCTCAGAAAGTTCCCTCATCAATATCCCTCCCCTAAAAAACAACCATTGTTCTGATTTCCGCAACCGTAGATTAGTTTTGGCTACTCCTGAACTTCACATAAATGGAATCATATGAATAATTCTTTTCTGTTTGGATTCTGTTTCTCAACACACTTTTGAGATTCATCTCAGTTACATATTAATAATGTGTCATTTTTTATTGCTTAGGAATATTCCCTTATATGACCATAAACATAACTTATTTATATGTGCTCCTATAGGTAGACATCTGGCTTATTTCTATGTTGGAATGATTATAAATAAGGCCACTGTGAACATTCTTATACAAGTTTTGGAGCCACACATGATTATTTATCTTGGGCAAAGACATAGGAGTATAATTTCTTGGGTAATGTAGTAAGTGCAAGTTTATGAATATATGACTGCCAAACCATTTTTTCAAAGTACTTAAACTTCTACCAAGCAATGTAAGAGAGTTCCTGATGCTCCAACACTTGATATTGTCAGCTTTTCTTATTTGCACTATTCTAGTGGGTGGTTTGAATTTGCATTTTCCTAAAAACTAATGATGTTGAGAATATTTTCACATACTTATTAGCTCTTCACATATCTTCTTTTAAGAAACGTCTGTTCAACATTTGAATTTGAATAGTGTTGACCCTATACTGGACTCAAAGGTAAGCATTGGACCCACATGGGCAATCAGAGCATTGAGTTGCTCTGCCTATACATGTTGACTCAGGGATGGCTCCCAGACACAGTTATAACTGCACTGAGTCTTTGATGTAGATTGCTAGAAATGAGAAAAGCTCCCTTTTCCACTGGACTTGAACTTTAGAGGATATGAAGCTAGCTCTCTGGAGCAAGCCATCTTTCTGGGACCAGTAGAACCAAACAGGAGACCACAAAGAGAAAGCAACCAAGACACCAAGAGGAAGAAAGTGATTTCTAGTCATTTTTTGGTTCAACAGACTCTCCCATGGACTTTATAATCTTAAGAATCAATGAATACTCATTTTCTTTACACAAAAAAATAAAGTAAAACAAGAAATATCTGTTCAAGTATTTTTATTGTGTCATTTCTTTTTGTATTATTGACTTACAACTGTTTTGTCAGATTTAGGCAGCGTGATGAGCAAAAATTTTTTTTATTTTGATGGAATCAATTTTTCCCACAAATATATACATTCAATGCAATCCCAATCAAAATTCCATTTGGATTTTCTGAGACACCAGACAAACAATCTAAAATTTATGTGAGGAACAGTAAAGACAGTGGAAGGAATCTATGTATCTATATGAATACACCACAGTGAATCTCACCATTGTGTATTTCCACAAGAAATTAATTTAAAATAAGTAAATAAATAAAATAACTATGGGTAGATGGCAGAAAGATGAGGGGAAGGGAAGGGGTGCGAGGAAAGGGAAGGGGAAGAAAAGGTACTAGGGTCCTAATTAGAATAAGATATATTCCATGCTGTATAATTATATCAAAATGAACACAAATGTCATGTATAACTAAAAAGAACCAATAAAATAAAATAAAAATAAAAATAAAATTTACATGAGGAAATAAATTTTTAAGTTTAGTTAATTTGACCTTGAATAAGGGGCAGAACATTTGACCTACCAGACTTTGGAAACTCTTTAAATAAAATTGTAATAATAATAATAACATTTTGGTTCAAGAAACTCAGATTCATAGGTATATAGGAATCTATCATGTACTAAACATAGCATCAAAAATCAATGGTGGAGAACAAATGGTTTAGTAAACACTGTTAGGAAAACTACCTTGCTATATAGAGGAAAATAAACCAATTCCTTTTCAACAAAACTCTATAGAACTCTAGAAAAATGAACTCCAGAGAAATTAAGAACATAAATATAAAGGGCAAGAGGATAGAGTTTCTAGAAAAAAATATAGGTTTTTGTAATCTAGTGTTGGAATGGACTTCTTAATACTTCCAAAATCTAAACCATCAGGCAAAACAATTGATAAACTTGATCACATCAAAATTAAGGATTCCTGTTTAGCCAAACCCATCATGGAAAAAAAATTAGTAAACAACAAAATCTGAGAAGATACATATAATGTCTACAGCTAAAGAAAAACTAATATGTAGGATATCCAAGAAATGCCTTCCAGTCAATGAGCAAAGGACAGAAACCACAATAGAATTTTGTTAAAAAATCAAGAAAAGCATATAAACAAGGAGTGAACCAAAGAAAATCCCTGGAAGGAGACAAACATTGATAATCAGAGAATACAAATTTAAAAAGCATATCACTTTACATTGAACTGTTACAATGAATCCAAGTTTTGGCTGGAGAAGTCAAGATATAGGAAACCTCATCCACTGAAGTTGTAGACCAAGGAGAGAAATCAGCCCTACTTACTCAAACTAGATGCAGGTCAATCCAACAGCTAGAAAGTCTGCTCAATAATGAAAATGTCCACAGGGGTCCCTAGAGTGCACATGGTATCATTGGGCTTTGGGACAATCTGGAGTTCATCACTGGGAGAGCTGATACAATATAAAATTATTAGTAAAGCCAAAAGTCATATTTAAAAAAAAACAAAATTGACAAAAAACTAGCCATAAGATTAAGAAAAAACAAGACACAAATATATATTCTGAGGTATAGAAAAAGAAGATATAACTACATGCAATAAGCAATTTTTCAAAGAAAAAGATTATGAAAAATGCTAAGTCAAATAAATTTGAAAACTTGAAGGAAATAAATTTCTAGAAAAATTCCTAGAAATAGAAAATTTGAATACTCTTAAAACCTTATTTAAAAACTTGAATCTGTAGTTTAAAATCTTCCCATGCAGAAAACACAGGGAGTTTATTCAGCGAATCCTACCAAGCACTCAAGGAACAAATAATCCCAGTCTTATAAAAAGCTACCCCAGAGCAGAGCAAGAGAGAATACTCCTTAATTCAATTTATGAGGTTGGCAGGCTAACCTCAATTCTAAAGCCTGGCAAGGACATTTGGAGAAAAGAAAATTACATACTCAATTTCACTCATGAACATAGATGCAAAAATGCTAAGTAAAATATTATCAAACCAAATCTAGCAATCTACTTTTAAAAATTCATGAATAAGTTGGATTTATACCAGGATTGAAAGTAGGTTTAACATCAAAGAATCAATTTAATGTACTCCACTACATTGAAAGATAAAGTACAATAATTTCAACAAATGTAGAAAATGATTTTGATAGAATTCCAAATATTTTCAGAGTGAAAGGGAAGCTTCTTAGTCTGGGAAAGGGCATTTCTTGAAGAGCCTGAAAGCTTCATGATCTTGGGTAGGCAAAACCTTCTTAGATGTGACACCAAAAACACACATGACAAAATGAAAATCGATAATAAAGTGGGTTTTAGCAAAATTGAAAGCTTTTGGCTTTAGAGAAAACCGTCTAGAAGTTGAAAAAGACAGCCCTTCTGGGGGATAAAATTCGCAAATCATGTACCTGATAAGACTTGTGTTTAGGTTGTACAAAGAACTCTTACAAGTCAATAGTAAAAAGACAAATAACCCAGTTAAAGAACAAAGGACCTGATAAACACTTCTCCACAGAAGATACTCAAATGGCCAATAAACACATGTAAAGATGCTCAGTATTCATTTGGCAGCATTGAAATGCAACATCCCAATGAGATAACACGCCATGCCCTCTAGGACTGCAAAGAACAAAAAGGTAGACAATAAGAAGTAATGGCAAAAATGAGGAGAAATTGGGACCTTTGTGGGAACATAAAACAGGGCAGCCACTTTAGAAAACAGTCTAGCAGTTCCACAACAGGTCAAATATAAAGTTAATATATGATCCATTTCACTCCTAGATATATATTCAAGGAAATCGAAAACATTTGTCCACATAAAAACTTGTACATGAATATCCATAGTAGCATGATTCATAATAGCTCAGAAGTGGAGATAACCAAAATGTCCACCAACTGTTGAATGGATAAATAAATATGGCTCGTCCATACCATAGAATATTATTTGGCAATAACAAAGAAACAAAGTACTGATACACATGTGGATGAATCCTAAAATATTATGGTAAGTGGAGGAAGCCAGTCACAAAAGTCCACATATCCCATTTGTATAAAATGTCCAGAACTGGCAAATCTATAGAGACAGAATTTAGATGAGTGGTTACTTAGAGCCTAGGGGGTGGGGGTGGTGTTCATCTGGGGAGTGAATGGCTTTCATTGATGTAGAATTTCTTGGAGGAGTAGTAAAAAATGCTCTAAAATTAAACTGTGCTGATGACTACATCATTTTGTGAATGTGCAAAAAAATTGAATCATACACTTTAAATGGGTGAATTGTATGCATATCAATTATATCTCAATAAAGTTGTTCTTAAAAGAACACAAGGTACCTACCATCTGTTCAACATTGTACTGGACACCCAGGCTGCAGAGTAAAACAATAAAGGGAAAGAAAGAAAATAGGGAGTCAAGGAGGGAGGGGAAGAATAAGTGATTTGGGGATGGAGGAATTGAAAACACTAATATTACATGATTGCCCAAAAGAATCTAACTTGTTAGAATTAATAATAAAGTTAAGCAAAGCTGCTGATTATATCAGTATTC
Organism: Glaucomys volans; assembly: GCA_020662805.1. Classification (NCBI taxonomy): domain Eukaryota; kingdom Metazoa; phylum Chordata; class Mammalia; order Rodentia; family Sciuridae; genus Glaucomys; species Glaucomys volans. The sequence continues at coordinate 512,706 of JAJEJO010000826.1, forward strand.
AAAAATCAGTTGAATTTTTATATATCATTAATGACATAGAAAATATAATTTTAAAAATTTATTCATTATAATAGCCCCCATAGAGGACATAGGTATTAAGATTAAGTCTAATAAAAGATAGGCAAAAATATTTAGGAAAAATCATAAACTCTACCCTGAGACATTAAAGAAGAGCTAAAAAGTGCAAAGATATACTATATTTATGGGTTGAGAAACTTAATATTGCAAAAATGTCAGTGTTTTCCAAATTGATCTACAGATGCAATACAATCCCATTAAAAACACAGCAGTTTATTTATGGAATTTGACAAACTGATTCTAAAATGCTTACAGAAAAACAAAGGCCAAAATAATAGGCAAGACGTTCCACAATTACAGAGTGGGAGACTTGATGTAACACACATCAAGAATTATTGTAAAACTAACCATGTAGATTGCATTCGAGGGTGGATCTAGAATATACATACAGGCCTTAAGTGCATGTAATTTGGGCAGACTTCTACAGAAAATAGAAAATTATAAAGTCTAAATTAGGTAGCCCTGCAAATGAGCAGGTGCTGAAGCAAGGAAGTGCTGAAGTTCAGGCTTCTTCAGCTCCATGGGGAATTCCCACCCACCTGCATGGTGATGGTGTTGGAACAAACACAAATACCAATGGGGCAGATCCGAGAGCCCCAAAACAGATGTAGGCATATGTTTGGACGCTATTTGAGACTGAGATGAAATTGCAGGGCAGTCAAAAAAGGGTGGACACTTTCACACTGGAATAATTAGTTAATACTACTTACAAGTCCTCTCATATCATAATCCAAAATCAATTCCAGGTTAATTACAAATTTAAGTTAGGTAGGCAAATCTATAAAATACAGAGGAAAACATTGAAAAAAAAATCTTTATTATCTAAGGGTAGGGAACACTTGTTAAAACACAAAAGGTAAAAATCACAGAGAACAAGTGTTAAAATCGGACCATGTTAAATGAAGAATCGATTTGCATAAAGAGCATAAAGACAGTAAGGAAACAAAACACAAACTGAGAGATTACACTTTAAAATACACTTAACTGGTGAAGGATTGATATCCAGAAATCCAGATTTTCATCATTATAAAGTATACTCTGCTTTTATATTTTAGCATCTCTTTAATCAGGATGTATCTTACAATCAACAGTGTGCCACAATTTGTTAATATTTTTTTTTCTTAGTGATAAATTATCAGCACCTCTTACAGTGAGGGATCTCCTAAATTCAATGAAATATGCTGTAAATAACTATAGATCGATACCAAAAGAGGCAAACAAAACTCAATAAAAATGGGCAGGATTTTTGAACAGGCACTTCACAGAAAAGAACATTTGAATAGTCTATAAATATGTGGGGAAAATGCTCAGCTTCATTAGTAATCAGAGAAATGCAAATGAAAACTATAATGAAATACCACTTCACACTTGCCAGCTTGGTAAAAATTAGAGGTTTGACAACACCAAGTGCTAGAGAGAATGTTGAACTAAAATGCTTACTCTTTGCCACTGGGAGCATAAATTTGTACAATGACTATGGAGAACATTTTGGCTATATCTAGTCTAAGATGCACACAACCTATTACTCAACAGTTCCAATCCTAGATTCATCCTCAAGATAAGCTCCCGCACAGGGGACACAAACAAAGCATGTTCATGGCAGCAGTTTGTAATTGCAAAGCCTGGAAACAATCCACTGGGATGGATAAATAAATGCAGGGCAGTCTCAGAATGGGACATTATACGTCAAAGAAAATGAATGAATTATAACTACACTTAACATCAAGGAATGACCACATGAACATAATATTAAGCAAAAAAAAAGCAAGTTGCTGAATATTTATAGTATGACTCCATTTATAAACAATCACGAACATGCAAAATTAAATAATATATTCGTTGGGCTGCAAATGCACATTTGGAAGCCATAAAATGCAAGATAATCATGAAGACAAAATTTAGTACAGTGATTGTACTAATGGTAGAAGGAAAAAGAACAATCATGATAACAGTGCCGGCAAATTTTAGAGGTTATTAAAATATTCTGTTTTTAAAACAGGATTGTAGGTATTTGTACAATCCTTGTATTGTTACTTTTTTGCTTTATACATATTTTGCAAATGTTCTTAGCATTAACTCAATATTTGATTTCTTACATTAAAAAAAATCAAGGTCTTCAGGTCTAACCAGTTTTCTCCACCAGTATATTGTACAACCCTGGTGAAAACCAAACATAAGTACATTTTATTTCTGAAGTCCCTAACTATGACAAAATCACCAAGAAAAAGCTTAAGGCTTCTTTTCTTCAAAGAAGGCAGAAAGGTCCATGTAGATACTGAAAATATTTTGTTTAAAATAGTACATACAAAAAATGTTTTGGTGTTAAGTAAGATAAGTGTTAGTTATTTTAAAAATTCGCTGATGTGGAAAGACTTGAATATTCATGATGACAGATGAAGTGTTATAGTATACCATATTTAAAGTAAGCTCATTCTGAAGAGACATTTTCCTGTTTTCTTTCCATAACTAATGGAAACCATAACCAACCTCCATTTTGGAGAACACTATTTTTTTTTTCTGTAATGAAATTACCTGAATAGCTCAAAAAGTCACTGATCCAGATTTGCCAACACTACTCTCTCTGCTCAATAGCACAGGAGTCAACTTCAGACAAATATATTTAGAAAAAGTTTTCCCAGACGTCTAAAGTTATATAATCCTTACTAAATATATATAAATCATAAGGAAGGTTTTAATGACATAACTGAGCATCTACTAAGCTCCCATACAGAATGCTGGGGATGAAACAGAAAGCACAACCAGGCAGGGTCCCACATGGGGGAAGCTTACTGTGAAATGGGGGACACAGAAGAAATCATGTAGATCAAAATTCAGTTACAGTGGTTATAAGTACTTCACAATGCTGTAAGAGTTTAAAATAGAAATGTTTTGATCAAGAAATAACAAAGCTGAGCTATGAAGGAAAACTAACCTTGAGCTAGGCTTGTGTATTGTAGGGAACGGGCAGTGGGAGGAAATGAGAGGAACATTCCCAGCAGAGGGACCAGATGATGCAAAAAGGCACTGTAGTAGGCCCTCACAGGGCTTATCGTCAGTACTCAGACCACAGAGAGAACTACAAGGTAATAATAGTAAGTATATAGTAGTCTGCTCAGGTGAGTAAACAGTATGCTAAATTATTGAACAAAGAGCAGCTGTTTCCTATCTAGTCTTCAGTATTCATAAGTAATCTTTGTATATGATTGACAATACTTTCACTACCCACTTTCCAGTTTCAATTCAGGTTATACTTGGGAACATATGAATATTTACATGGTGAACTCGAGACTATAATGTAAAGACAACCAGAAAGGAAGCTGGGGATTCAAAGAATTATATTACCATCTTTACTATCTGAAAGTAAGCTCAATCAAGTGCATAAAGCCTAAATTCATTTGTTCAATGCTCCTTGGAAATGTAGTCATTTCAGTCATTTATCAGATATTTAATGAACATGCAGTATGTGCCAAACAAGGTAAGAGGTAGGAGGTAAAGACAAATGAAAAGATACACCTTTCCCCTCAAGAAACTTGTTGCTTCACAGTAAATTAGCCAACAAGGGGAGGGTCACATGGAAGGCTGAGGAAGAGGGAAGATTGTTGGAGTTTGAAATATTCTGAAAGATTTGAAATCGCATAGGATGTGTTAAGAGCAAACAAGACACAAAACAAAGAAAACCAATTGGAAACATGAAGAAAAACTAATAGCTGTTGAAAAAAGAAGATGTAATCAGAATAGTCTCCTGGCTCTTAAAATGTAAGATATTCAGATACTTATGTAATTGTTCATTGCTATGCGTAAAAAACAATTCTTTTTGAAGATGGAAAGAGAAGGAGTGGGAAATAAAGTATAAGAGATAAGTGATTATAGTATAGAAAGATGTCTAAAGTTGATAAACAAATACAGAAAATTGTTGTACAAAGAAACAGAACAGATCAAAACAATGACTCTATGAGATGGTTATGAATGAGGCAGCCTCTACTACCTCCCACTATGACCCTCATTGCAGTCTTTGATTTTTTCATCACATTGACATATTACTTTGACCATTTTAAAGTAATTACAAGCCAGGTGTGGTGGCAGACACCTGTAATCCCAGTGGCTCAGGAGGCTGAGGCAGGAGGATTTCAAGTTTAAAGCCAGCCTCAGCAACTTAGTGAGGCCCTAAGCAACTCAGTGAGACCCTGTCTCTAAACAAAATACAAAAAGGGCTGGAGATGTGGCTCAGTGGTTAAGCACCCTGGGTTCAATCCTTGGTACCAAAAAAAAAAGTACTATTATAATGCAAGGCCTATATAATCTTGTAAGATGCATATAAATAAATAAGCAATACAAGGTAATAATGGCTTTATTAGAGAGACACATAAAAGACAAGAAGGAAGGAAGCATGCATATATAAATCACTGTCTGAAAACTCTGCTCTAGGGTCCATCCCAAGCAGGTCCCTATTAAAATGTGATCATTGCCATTTTCACCAACAGTCATGTGTTTGTCAACTTTCTGTTACCCTAATGAAATATCTGAGATAATCAAGTTATAAGGAGGAAAGTTTTGTTTTGTCTGTATTTTAGAGGTTTCAGTTCATGATTCATTGGCCCTGTTGCTTGTGGGCTTGTGGTGAGTCAGCACAGCATAACAGGGACACATAGGAGAGCAACCTTATTGGCCTGGAAGACGAAGAGTCTGGAATCCCAAAATCCCCTTCAAGGGCACAACCCAGAGGCCACCCCTTAAAGATTCGAAAACCTCCCGATAGCTCCATGGGCGGGGGACCAAGCCTTTCACTCATGACCCTGTGGGGGACATTCCAAATCCAAATGACAACAAGCCATATTATTCCACTCTCCCAATTTTTTTTCCCCTCTCTTGAGTGGGATTTTGCAGGCTCCAGGCTCTTGGCATGGCTGCTCTGCTGCATTGCCATAATTGTGTCCCTGCTCTGCACATTTCCTAAACAACTCGGAGAACATTTTCCAAGCATGAAAAACACAAGCCGGCACGATAGAGGCTAGCACGTAAAACCTGCCACTTATCGCACTGCTTGTCTTCTCCTGAGAAATCATTATATAATCCAGTTCTATCTCCCACATTTGCAGAATGACAAAGTCCCCATAAAAATAAAAACGTGTGCTTTTTTTAGGAAAGTCACTGCACATGTTCAGTTGTTACAGAAAGTTCTCTGGGGAAGGATTTGTTCTAAGGACATTTTCTTGTTCATGGGAAGGCAGGCAAAGATTGGCTAACTCTCAAAATGCTGATGGGCAATTCAGTACCCCTTCCAGAGAGCCATGCAGTCACTCACCTGTCTTGGGAAAATAGGTACACTTGCAGTGAATCTCCCTCCTGGCTTCAATATATGAAATAACCATTTACCTTTGGGTATTTCTAAAGTATCTATCACCTCACTCACCTTTTCTCATCTATTCTGCTTCCTCCAGGCCCAGCAGCATTAATGGAAAGCTATTGATCTTGTTGAGCGAAATGCTGAAAAGGTTACTAAGAGTCAAGGGAACCCTGCTATCAGGGGGCAGGAAAAGCAGTCAGGCTTCCAACCCAATCAAGGATCCATCTTCAGAAAAAGATGCTGTGTGTTGACAAGGGCTATTTCCATTCTTCTCCAAGGAAACAAAAGTGTTAGCTCATGTCTGCCCCATGCCAAAACTTCCCAATGAGGGACCCTAAGAAGAGTTTGGCAAGTTTTACTTCTTGCTCTTCATAATTTTTAAATGAGTAACCAAACAATTTTTTTTATTTAATTCCACTGACCCCCAGTTTAAGGGTCAACTTATGCCTTGTGGTGAGAAACCCAGAAATAGGCAAAAGTGAGACTCCTTGGGAGTCATGGGTGGTCACAGCTGTCCAGATGGGAACAAAACTCCCTTTCATGATAGCAGGGTTTCAAAATGTTGGGTGTTCTGTGCAGGCAAGGAAGGACGCTCAACCTGTTTTCTTTACAATGAGTCATTTGCTCATCTGTAGCCAAGATATCTACCAATACTATCATATTCAGGGAATTAAAACATGACAACCAGGGGGGTCTGGGCATTCCTCATTCAACCAAAACCATTTAGGAGAATATTGGGGTTTCCTTACCTTCTCAAAAGCCAACTAAAATTTCTTTTCATTCTCTCACTTATTTGGCAGTTATTCATAGGATAACTTCTCACCTGTACTTTCCTCTACCCAGAACACTCTCCGCTAAGGCATCACTTCCCTCCAGGAAACCCAACCTGCCCCCCACCACAGATGCAGGTAGAGATAAGCACCCCTGAAACATGCATCTGGCACTTCCCCCATCAGAAGTCCTGCGGTCCACACCAATCTCTCTAGCAAGGGCATACATTCTAGAAAGGTGGCAATCATGTCTCTCAGTCATGACCAGGCCCTATATAGGGCATGTTATATGGAATGAACAAATGTATACTACACCTGGCACTATGAAAATGTGCCAAATTCTTTCCCTAAGCTCAAGGTCAGGCAGTTGGGTGAGAAATAGCCAGCAAATACACACCGATTACTATATGGCAGGCACTGTTTTAATTGCATCACGTGAATTAACTCACCCATTTAATTCTATTACCCCACAAGGTAAGAAGTATTACTCTTTGCATTTTGCAAATAAGGGAACTAAGGACAGAGTGTCTTGCTAAAATTTCCACAGAAGCTTATGGCAGAGGCAGGATAAAAGCACAGGGCAGTTGGTTCCTGAATCCAAGTCCTTAACTACTTTGCCATGCTGCTCTTTAAGACCCCAAATGAGGACGATGTGTTGTGCAAGGACACCCATCAGGAACTTAAAGTGAGGTACAGAGTGTGTGGAGAGAGGAGGAAGAAATCAATCCCCCTTGAGGAAATTTCTGAGGTCAGACCTTAGCCTATCCTATTGTCCTTCCTGCACCTCAAAGATTCCTCAAGCAAGTTCAAGGCTTCAGTACCAACTGACACCTAATCAAACTTGGTGGCCAAAATTTAAATGGAAAGTGGAGGACTTAATTCTAATAAATTTCAGCATTTCTCTATAAATTACACTGTGAGTAGAGCTGGTAAAAATCCTTTACCTCCTAGATGAGAGAAAATAAACTTGCTAAATATTATATATGGCACAACCTGACATAAAATATTTTTTAAAGAAAGTCCTCTTGTCCTGACCCCTATATTTATGGGCTTAAAAATTGAAAAGGTTTAAGATGAAGGTTTTTTTAATGTTTGACTTTTCTTGTCTTTCATTGCTTTGGAAATAAAGTGGCAATTCATGACCATAATGGGTAATTTCACAGTATGCCTTCTAGAGAATAAGGAAGAAGTAACCCTTCAGATTCGGTTTTCATACATTCCTGCAGGCCAGAGCCCATGACCTTGTGACCTGCCAAACACTTCTCATTCTCACTCCTTCTTGTTCAGCAGGCTCCTCCAACATTTTCAAAGGATGGCATCTGGTCTCCTCAACCCCATCCTAACTGACAGCTCATTCTATCTTTGAAGAGGACAAGATTTATTATTGTCATAAATATCATTTTTATACTTCTTGGGAGCAGGACTAACTGAGGGAAACTGAAGAAAGAGGATTCTCTAGGATGGGAAATAAGACAGACTAAATTCATTATGACCAGTTCCTGTGTTTTGGAGGGCATAATAGAAGTCTCCAAGAACAATCGCTTTTACCTTTATAAAATAGAAAAATTTTAATTAAGATTTTTTTTGACTTCAGTACTTCAAGCATTTGGTTTTCCTTCCTCATTAATTTACACTTCAGAAAAGACAAAAAGGGTACCTATTTTCTCCTCCAGAGAAAAAGAGTGATATCCTCATGAAGAGACAAACATTAAATTGATAGAATTGCCACAGTATTTTTGACATGGAGAAAGTCAGGGAAAAAGAGTCAAATGGGGACAGCATTGAGATTTTCCTTTAAATACTCTCCCCCTGCCTCTTTGTTTCTGGGTAAGTTTCACGTTCTGAGACTACTCCTCCTCTCTCAAAACCCATGTCAAGAAACCTCTCCTTTAGACTTCCATTCTAGGCTGTCAGGCAGAGACCATCATAATGCATGGTCCATGGCTACCTTTAAAGACTCTGTTCAGCATCATTCCAAAGTCCACTAGGTTCATCACCTCCTGCTGGTGCATTAGCTCCTCCAAAAGTTGCTTTCTCTTCAATGCCATTATCATCACCATCATCAAATGGCTTCCAATTGCAGAATGCTGTGCCATCATGCATTATTTCCTTCATAATTTCCTTTATGCATTATTTCATTCACTCTTCACAACAGCCCGAAGAGGAAGGTAGCACTATTTCCATTGGAGCTGAACCTCCAGGAAGTTATTAGTTGCTTAAGCCACAACTCAAACCCAAAACCACTGCTTCTAGCACCATAATTACACTGAGATGGACCTCAGTGGTATCTGATGCTTCAGTCTGATGGGTATGAGGTAGCAATTTAGAACACTGGGAAGGTCAAATTAGAATCTAGCCTCCTTTCCATCATAGAGGAAATAACTAAGGAACTGGGAAAATCACAAATTCCCCAAGCTGGAAGTTCCCTTAGCAGAGCTTCTCAAACTTCATTGTACAAATGAATTATCTGGGAATCTTCTTCAAATGTGGATTCTGATTCAATGTATCTGGATGGGCCTGAGACTGTATTTTTAACCACCTCCTGAATAATGTAAGCACTGCTGGTCCATGGACCATGGTTTGAGTAGCAAGAACCTCGAGGACATCTAGTTCAACCTTTTGCCCCCAGTGCATGATTACTCTGCACAGACTGCCCAAAGGCAGAGAAAACTTCAAGGAAAGGGACTAAGAGTGATGATTCAGGAGCTCTTGTAAATAAAGGGCCTCAGATTCTGAAATTGAATGTGAACTACATCAACAGTTCAGTAAGTTCACAAATTTGTTCTGTGAGTTTACTGTGAATGAGAGTTACCTATTCCCAGTTTATGTTCAGATGACTCAAAATGAAACTAGAAATAGCCCCCAAATGCATTTGGTAATGGAAAAACACACTGATCTTAACTTGTGTTGTGACACATGAAGCTTTAATTATTTACCAGTTCTTAATGCCTGATTCATAATTAATACCAGAATGCACTTCTCTCCCTAGCTGTTCCTTGATTGCTGCCACAGCTATGGGATTAGCATATCAAGATCAAATTCATCTTTTCTTAGGAAACCCATGAATATGTATCCAGCTCATTGAAGGAGAAGTTTAGAATGCAATTTGCCAAAGCATTAAGGAACTAATAGGAAAGGAAATTGATACTGGTCACCTCCTTAATTTGAATTAATTTCATTAAATTTAAATTAAAAATTAATATAACTGGAAAGTATAAATGGGTTCTTCCCACACTGACAAAATAGCAAAATTGTCTGTAAGTTTTAAAATGTCCCTTGTGAAATTATTAGAAGCAATTCCAGCTTTGTCCATAATAGCATAATCTGTTAAAATGTACAGATTATTCCTGAAATTTTACCTTCTAGAAATCCAGAACAGCAATAGTTATCATAAAAACTCCTTTTTCCAGGATGGGAATTACTGGCCTAGTAACCCAGCCAATTCAAACATTACTATTGTCCCTGAATCCTGGCCCACAGGCAAACTGTTTTCATCCTCAGAACCAAATGAAGGATGAAGCAGATGTTTTAAAGTATATCCAAGTCATTCTTGCTATGATCACCTCTCCAGGAAATTTGGAGGCTTTTCTCAATAACAAGCAGAGGATTTAGAAAAACAAACAACATTAATTTAGGCTTCTAGTTTGAAGTATGAAAATGAATTTGCATTTGGAAGATTTGAGTGTGTCTTGCCTACATTTTTACTTCTCCAGTTCAAAGTCAGAATGTATAATTTTGAATCTGCTAAGATTTCATCTCAGCAGCATACTAATCAACATTCACAAACAGCCTCCCAAGGAAAAAAGTGTTGGCCTCTATCCTTCCACTGCCCACACAGACTCTGGCCACTCAAGACCCCCAACTCTCACCTCTCTGTATCTCTATCCATACAAGGGTCATTTCCTGAACTAACTTACCGCTAGCTTTCATTTCTCCTTCCTCTTCTTTTTCTGACAATTCTCCTCTCTCTACACTCAGTTCAAATGTCTCCTGCCAATTCAAATAACCTATTTGCCCATCACCAATACTAACAGCTGAGCTGTTTGTCTCAGTGCCCTCTGGCACTGAGAGTACTATTTCCTTGGGGGTCCATCTACCTCTTGCAGGAACGGTGGAGTTCCTCAAAAGAAAGTCCCCACACTTACTGACAACTAGAAATCACTTAATGAATGCACATTCAATCCAATCAATGAAAAAAAAAGATTGAATGAATGAATGACCAAATTGTCAGACTAATTATTTTGATCATTCTCTTGAATTAAATCCAATCCACACTAGCCATCCAATCTATTGCTCAGAGATCAATGGTTATGATTGGACTCTGACCCCAAAGGGACCCAATCTACATCTGAAGACCCGATGACCATCTCATGACTTGCACATCCAACACATTCAATAAAGATTTTCAAATGGGTGGATGGATGGGTCGATAATAATCAACCTCCAAACTGGGTGGGATGATATAGCACAGAGAAAAATCACCTGCAGTGATTGTCCCCACACACGTCACACAGCACTTGCCCCAAACCCAGGGACCCTCCCTCAGCGCCCACAGGATACACAGGGCTCGGGCCTCTGAGCTCTCCTCTTCTCTTGCCTTTTTGCTTATCAGTGTCCAAGGCTAGAAGGCAGCCTGCACCTGCACTGGAGTGGATCACCTCTCCTCTGGTTTCACTACAGATCATTTCATTGTAAACCAAGCAGCCCAGAGCCCAACAGCTACCCAAGGCTGAACAGGTTCTCAGAAAATCCTGGAGGTAATATTGAAGAACACCAGGGCTGGTGAGCATCCCACTGGACCTACATTCCAGTTTTTGAAAATCAATGGTGATGGGCACAGTGCTTATCGAGCTGCCACTGCCACTTGCCACCAGGCTGTCCCACTTGTGGACTTGATGTGCAATGTGTTGATGACTCCCAGAGAGGGTTGGCCTACTTGGATCTTCCTTCTGACAGATGTCCCTGACAAAGACGCTTTGGGATTGAGCCTTCTGTCCCTACCACTTGCAGTTTGGGTTCACTCTTCAGAGCAGACACCTCCTCCCCTCCATTAGAGAATGCTGCAAGGCTCACTCTGTCACCACCAGCCAGCCTTGTCCCCAGGCTCCCAATTGCCCAGCAGCTGGAAGACTCTTCCTGAGACAGTTCTGTGTGTCTGGGGAGCAGGATGGCAGAATCACCAGAACATTCCAACACCTAGTTTTGAGCCACTGTGTCTGTGGTATCCCAGAAGAGAGTACTTGTGCTGTGGGTATCCATGTGTGCCACTATCTAGAGCATCAGAATCTGAACAGCCCTCCATGGCACTATTAGGGCCCCTTCCCTACCAAGGCTAAGCTAAAGAACTATGACTGTGACAGAGTCTTGAGGCCAAATTCAAAGCTCTCCTGCCCCAAGAATGCTTCCATGACAGCCCACCATCGCCAACCTTATCAGCACAGTGGGCTCCCCTGCTCCAGGCCCTCCTGGCACTCAATTTAAGTTCTCATGGTATTCACACTATTTGTTGAGGAGTCTCCACGGAAACTGCAGATTGACCTCAAAAAAGCCTGACCCCAGCCAGGCACCGTGGCGCATGCCTGCAATCCCAGAGGATCCGGAGGCTAAGGCAGGAGATTGGGAGTTCAAAGCCATCCTCAGCGAAAGCAAGGTGCTAAGCAACTCAGCGAGATCCTGTCTCTAAATAAAATACAAAAAATAGAATAATATACAAAAAAAATGCCTGATCCCAAGAAATATTCACTTGCACCCCATCAGGAAGCTCAACAAGTAGGATTCCATGCCCTGGGTCTTTCTTTCCCATTTCACCTGATCTGATAAAATAATAGTACAGAGAATAAAAGAGGTATGGAGAGAAGGGACAATTCTCTTGTCCTTAATATTACCCTGTAGGGAGAGTCCAGACTCAAATCCACTGGGATAATCTTGCATGTGAGGCATGTACTGACTTCCTCAGTTCTTGTTCCCTGCTGCCAAAGGAGATGAGGGTCAGCTCATCCACTCAGTGTGTGGACCAAGAAGCATTGTCTGAAGCTTATTATGGACCAGCACTATGTGGGGCTCAGGAAAGAGGCAGGCAGAAGGGAAGAAACAGTGTGAGGTATGGACTCATTCACCTTAAATTCTAGTACGGATTGTATGTACAGTAGGAGACCAGGAGAGGGAGAGGATTCATAGACGGAAAAATCTTCATGAAGCAGATGGGATTTAATGAGTCTCGAAGAATGAATAAAATCTAGGTAACTGGGTGCTGACGGGAGAGAGAAGGGTATTCCAAGTCGGCTGAACAGCACACACAGAGGTGGGACTGGGTCCAACACGTGCGAGGAACAGACTCACAGGCATTGCCTGCCTTCTCGCTTTCCCTTAGTAAGGCAAGGAGAGGCAGTAGGTCTCTCCTTTCCACCTTCCCCAAATCCAAATGAAAAAAGAGTCAAAACAGAGTCCCAGAGAACTGCAGAGGGCTGGGAAGGTCCTTGCAGCTTTGGATGGATAAACCTGGCCCAAGGACAGCTGGCACACTTCTAAAGAAGCATCTTAATTCTGCTCTGGACAGGGGCAGGGGCAGCCCCACGTGGGCTTGCAGGGGACACTCATCCACTTCATGTCTCCCTGTCCAACACAGTCAGGTGGCAAGGTGCCAGCCCATTTGCTGCCCATCCAGGAAGATATTTACAGCACATATTTTTATTTTCTCCCCTAGTAGGTTTGAGGAGATGGATGAAGTTTAAGAATCCCCCTAAAAGCCAGAGCCCAAGTCTTCCTGGGAATTTTGTGCTCCCACTAATTCTGCAGTGGTCACCAGAGCTATTAAGGATTCTGCACCTCCGACTGCATGTCAGAGAAGAATAAAAAGAAATCCAAGCAGTAAAAATGAGCACCCAAAAATGAATTCTCTCACACAAACCATTTCTCCTGGTTGAACATTATCAGCCTTCGGACCTTGGCTGAAACCGAGTAGCTTCACCGTCAATTCACAAAATACAATTATCCGCTGTCTGGTTTTCTGATAGCAATTCTTTGTAGGTGAAAAATGCAACTGTTGAGTCCACTATTGAGAAACCTCAATGCCAAGAAAACAGAGGGGCTGGCAATAGGCAACTCATCAGACTCCAAACCTATTTGCCCAGTGCCTGAGGGGTGAGTAATTTACAATTTTGAGTGAACATTGGGAAATTAAACACCTAGATAATCATCATCACAAAAGGAAGGAAGGAAGGGAGGGAAGGAAAATGCGTATCCTGTCTTTAGCTTTTAGGCACCCTTTTCTGAAACATTCTGGAGTTGCCATGCAGGGGTGGACTAGGGAGCCCATGTCAGGAGTCTTGGAAAGATTCTCTTGCCTTACTCTCATCCAGATACTTTCAAAATCCATGAATTATCTTCCTCCCTTGGTTTATGGGTTTGTAGTTCTCACCAACAAGGCTGGGAATATTGGACCCCATTCCGTCGTGAGCCAGAAAGGAAGAAATACTCTCCCAGGCAGCCAAGTGCTCGCTTGTGTGAAGCAAATTACCTCTTCTGCAGTGCAAAATGGTTGGGATCCTACCATTTGGGTCCAGGAAAACACCCCCTTGGGAGCAATCTGCTCAACCACATGTGATAACTTCAGTCTATTTTTAAACCATTCTTTCTAGCATGTCTGAGTGGGAGCCCAGGTGAGGAGAACCAGCCAAAGCAAGTCAATCAAGTTAACTTTTCCCTCTGCTTTGTCAGCTTATTTCTAAGCAATCATTCTTTATTTCTCCTATGCACATGTACATGCACGCAGACACAGACACACACACACACACACACACACACACACACACACCACCTTTTGTCCTTGTTCCTGGGTCTCTCCTCCTTTCTCCACTAATCTCTCCCTTACTTTCTTTTAAAATCCTCCTCCAACTCCTCCCTGTCCCCACTTTCCTCTTCACTTCTTTTATCAGTCCTCTTTTCTGAATCTCTCTTTCCTCCCACTCGGCCTCCCCTGAAAATGAGTCATGGTAAACAGAAATCTCTGGCTTTTCAGTACAAATAAATAGGACAAAAAATTTCATCAGGAAAAAAAACAGGATCTCTTCTTAATGCACGGTTTAAGCCTTCCAAGGGCTTAATGAAAATTTGGCACACATATGGCTTGTGAAGCCCGCCTCTCTGCATTTATAAATCTGACATCAACTCACAGATACAATGATTTTGGCTCTTTGCCTTTCTAAAAGGAGACAAAATGTTTGCAGTCATTATTGGCATTACTGTCTAACGAGAGAAAGGAAGATTCTAATTATGACTAGACAAATCATGAGCAAGGTTCATTTCATTGCAATCCTGGGAAAACAATGCACTGGGGAAAATTAATGAGGGCAAGAAGTGGATAAAAGAGAAATGTCTTTAATTTGCGGAGTGTCCTCAATTGCTCTTCCAATGCAGTCACCCTGAATCATGGGCTTCCTGACCATGCTAATGTTCCTCGAACTCTCCCTATCCAAGCTTCCCCTTGTGTTACCTTGAGGGCTGCCCTGTTCACTCTATAAAAAGGCTCCTGGAAAGTGTTCCTCAGTCTGCTGAGGAACAAGGAAAACCTCTTAGGCAAGTTCATAGCTTACGGGAAGCTGGAAGGGAGCCATGTGTTGTGAGTCATGGAAATGGTCTTATAACTGCCTTTACATGTATAGGGTTTTCTTAAAATAGGTCAATATTGGTCACCTCTAAGGCCATATCCACGTGGGTAAGTCAGCAGCCTTCCCAGGATGGTCAAAAGGAGTCTCATTGCCCAGGGTCCCAGCTGGTATGAAGAGGCAGGGACCATGGGAGGTGGCAAGTCAGATTTCTTGCCATGGTTCTTGGTCATATGAGGCCACCAAGTAATTGCATTTCAGGGAAGAAGTGCTTACTTTTGTCCCTATACCCTAGCTAGCTTTTATGATAGCAGAACTGTCTCTGAGATAAGAGGAACAACTTGAGAATATGAACCCCAATCATGGACAGCCCCTCCTCCCTGTCCTGTTGCTGGCTGGTAGCAAGGGGTCCCATTCCAAGACCCTAAAGAATGCAGAAGTCCATTTTTAAGACATCCCTAACAACAGATCTAATTTACAACCTCCCTGAAGTGTTGCCCTAATGCCACTGGGACCCATTCCCACTCTTCACAGTGGAGATCTGGAAATTCAGAGGGGTTTGAAAAGAAAGAGGTGTATGAAAGATACAAATAGCAGGTACTTTCCTGGCTTCAACCAGAAGAACAAATGAAGAAGAAAGTCAAGATATGAAGGACCTACTCAGTCCAATGGGCTGCTTCAATCAAACCCTAAAAACTCTTTAGTCAATGGATGGCAAACACAAATGTGCAGTAATCACCTCCAAAGGCCTCAGAGCGCCCAGCATTCTGGTGATCATGGACTCTGTGGACACCATCAGAACCTTCAGGGATGATCATGAAGATAAATACACGCCTGACTTTTATTTATTTGTAGATGAACCAGTCCTCTACTGCCTGCATAGACTCTTCTGAGGCACTTTTCATATTTTCTACTGAAAACCCAAATGACCTATGCTAGTGTCTACTTCCATTAACTAATGGTTTGGTGAAAATACAGAGTACAAAACTGTCCAAGATCACCTGAGATTTTGCATCTTCCAATTCCTTCAGCCTGGTCTCACTCTGGCTAAGACCGTTGTAAGATCCACAATGCAGGCAGTCCCAGTTGCCCATTGCCATGGATAATTAGCCATTGGCTGTTTATTTACATAACTTCTATTTGCCTAGGGGTTCATAAGCTTATTTATTCCAATAAGCTGACAGTGTACACCTGTATAAATGGAAAGAGGAAATGCATGACATTTTTACTAAAACAGACAGGATTTTTATTAATAAATGTACATGTGACAGTGGAAGATTATCATCAATATTGGACTTTGTGTTTTAGAACTATCTTCAATTTAGAAAGCAATAAAACCTTATTAATTTGAAACTCTAAGGACCAGAAAAACTTCAGCAGCTTAACTCACTTTAAAGTATCTCATCTTTTTGCCCAAGGAAGATGGGGGCATCAGGCAGCTGAAGGAAAGCAGTTGCCTCCAATCAAGCATGATTTTGAATAACCAATATTGATTTAATGAGGTTTTGCTCTATATCAGCATTTCAGTCAGCACTATTATAGCTGCACAACCTTCCAAGGTCAAGCCCAGAGGTTTACCCCTTACCTGAGGTGGAAAATAATGAAATCCATTTTCCCCTAGGGAAAAAATACCTATAAATCACATTTTCCACACCTCACGTGGCTGCTTCAAATGGCCCCACTCCACAACACGTCTATCTGTCACTCCTTCTGCTGCCTCAAGGAGACTCCATCAGGCTCTGGGGAGAGAGGCAGCAGGAAGAAAATGACAACTTGGGCATCAGACTGACAGTTTGAGCATGGGCTGTGCTGCAGCGAGGCTGGGAGTTTAGGGAAAGACTCTCTCAGTATTTCAGGGTTGTTCTTTCCTCCCCTCAATAAAATAAGCATGAAGCTTCAGAGTCAGCCAGCCTAAAAATGGGAGCAGACTCAGAATACAAAGGTTATTGGCTGGATGACTTCTCCACGCTGCTCTTTGTTTTCAGAAAATGAGGACTGTCTGTTGCAATCCTGCCATTTTGAATTTCTGGGTGTTTCCCCTCTATTATGATTAGGGCAGCTATGTAACAGATCACCAATTGGTGATCTTATCACAGGTTATAAATCATCCATAGAATTCAAGATCATTATTAGATTTGAATTCACACACCTTCTTTATGGAATTATATATAAAGATGTTTCTGGGACGTGGGATGCAAATGAGGGTGACCTAAGACAAGATGGGGGAGATTATGTGTTATTGCCAAACCCCCACCACAGTGGATTCAGATCCTACCTGAGGCATACAGGAAATAAGAGCCTTGGTCCAGGGAAGAGAAAATGAGCAGAGCTAATGCTTTGTGCTATTGCACGATTACACGTTTGCGGATTTCAACCCTGGAAAGCGGTTCTTTGACTGTTGTGCACCAGCCTACTGGCCACTAGAGGGCGCAGCAGGGACAATGCTGGGACCTGCCCTCTTCGCGTGGAGCTGAAACAGAAAGGGAGCTGTCCAGGGGTTGGCCTGAGGAGGAGCCACTTAGGAGAGCTGTTAATAGGGTCTGTGCAAAGCGTGGTGTCAGGGTA
The DNA here is from genome assembly GCA_020662805.1 of Glaucomys volans. NCBI lineage: Eukaryota > Metazoa > Chordata > Mammalia > Rodentia > Sciuridae > Glaucomys > Glaucomys volans. The sequence continues at coordinate 530,066 of JAJEJO010000826.1, forward strand.
CTCCCGTCTTGGGCGAAAGTGGAGAAAAGTCAGTAAATCTCTGCCAGGGAATGACTAGGTTTGAAGGCCCAGAAAGCAGGGGTGGAGGAAGACTACTGATGGAGGGATTATTGTTGTTGTGGCTTCAAGAAAATGACTTATTCCAGATGAGGTGGCACATGCCTGCAATTCCAACTACTCAGGAGACTGAGGAAGGAGGATTGCAAATTTGAGGCTAGCCTCGGCAATTTATCAAGACCCTTTCTCAAAATAAAATAGTTTTAAACTGTTTAAATATTACTATTTAAATAGATAGTTTTAAACTATCTGGGGATGTAGCTCAAAGGCAGAGCACCTGCAGAGCATGCACAAGGCTCTAGCTCCAATCCCTAGTACTAGAGGAAAGGAAGTAAGAAAAGCAGGATGGAACTTCCTCTCTTTTTCAGGTATATTGCTGAAGATATTATCATATACAATTGTGCATGCAATTTTTAAATTTTCTTAACTGATCTGCTTTTATCTCATAGCTTACATGAATGGATAGCTGTATGAGTCAGCTTTTCATCACAAAGTACCTGAGAAAAACAAATTTAAAGGAGGAAAGATTTATTTTGGCTCATGATTTCAGAGATTTTAGTCTGTGGTTGGCTGATTCTATTGCTTTGGGCCTGAGGCAAGACAGAATATCATGGCAGAAGGGCATGGCAGAGGAAAGCTGCTCAGTTCATGGTAACTTGGAAGCAGAGAGAAAAATAAAAGATCCAAGAACAAGATCTCATCCCCCAAAGACCCACTCTCCTCAACCAGGTCCCACCTCCTACAGTTTCTGCCATCTCCCTATAGTCCAGTCAGCTGGGGATGCATTGCTGGGTCCAGCCACTGATGAGGTCAGAGCCCTCATGATCTAATCACCTCCCAAAAGGCCCACCTCTGAAAATTGCTGCTCTGGGAACCAAGCCTTCAATCTCTGAGTCTTTGGAGGACATTTCATATCCAAACCATAACAGTAGCTTCTAGAAGCACAGTCATTTTGAAACCATAAACCCCCTGATGTGTCTGACACACTACCAGTCTAGTGCTATTTCTTGTCCTTATTGCCTCTTTGCCCTTCTTTCCACCAAAGTCTTCATTTTCATTCAGCTCATTCTCACCCAAAATCCTTCTACTCATTAAGCACCTACTATGTGCTACAACTAGAATCACAGCAGGAGATAAAGCAAAAGCACAGGTCCTGGCCTCAGGCAAATTACCATCTAACTCCCCTCCTATACTATACTCTGTTTCACTGGTGGGGGGGCAGGGAGGAAAAATGGGTAACAAAATTTGAGAAAATATTTGGGGCTAAATAGTGAAAACTGTTAAATGTCATACCAAGGATTTTAGATTTCATTCCACGGCAATGAAGAGCAATAAAAGATTTTTATGCAGAACATTTAGGTCCAGATTTGAGCTTCCAAAAGATCTAGAGGCTTTTTCAAAAATCAACCTTATTTGTAATGCAATTAGAACATCAAAATGGTATTTTTACCTAACAGATTGCCAAAGTTATTTTTATTGACAGTGCTCAGTTTTGGCAAGAATTCCTTAAAATTAACAATAGTATCCTATAATGACAAGAATGTAATTTGGCAAAATCTTGAGGTTTATTTGGCATATACATCAAACAGAAATTGTTGTATCGCCCTTGACTCAGCAATGGTATTAATCCAAAGGAGAAATGAAAGAAGCCTAATTTTTTTGTGGGACGGTGAGGTAGAGAATACAACACCAAGAAAGATTCATTCCTAAGAAAGATACCATTATATTGGGAATGATGGATAAGGGGAAGGAGTTGAATCCGACTCTATGGGTTCTAGCCTAGGCAACAAGATCTGTGTAGATCTTTTAAATTATAACAATTAGACCTTGGTTGAAGGTGGAGAAAGTCAGTCTCTGCCAGGAAATGACTAGGTATGAATACAGAAAGGGGGATAAATTGCAACAAGACAGTTAGAAGATAACTATTGGACATTTGGGAGCACAGAGTGTATAAGGGGAAACATGGGCAGGACACTCAGATTAAAAATCTAACAAGATATGAAGATCACTGAAGAGGGAATTTGGAAAGCACCTGCTATATGTAAGAAGACAGCTGAGTGGGAACTGGAAATCCTGTCCTAAAGACCTAAAGGATGAAAGGCAAGTAAAGAAGTTGAAATAGAGGGTGGACAATAGAGTTGTGATACTAGCTTAAAGGAGAATAGAAGCAAAGGAATGATTTGTTTCTGTCCAAATTTTATAGTGGGAGTAGCTTGAGAAGATTTTTTTAAATTTTTTTTATTTTAGTTCATTGTACACAAATGGTGTACAACTACCATTTTTCTGGTTGTACGCAAAGTAGAATCATACAATTTGCATATTCATACATATACATAAGGTAAAGATGTTTGTCTCATTCTATTATCTTTCCTTCCCCACCCGGTCCCCACCCCTCATTTTCCTCTTTACAATCCATCCCTTCTCCATTCTTCCCCTACCTCCCCCCACCCCGCTACGTGTGATCAACCACTTATAAGAGAAATCATTCGGCCTTTGGTTTTTTGGGATTGGCTTATTTCACTTAACATAATCTTCTCCAATTCCATCCATTTACCTGCAAATGTCATAATTTTATTCTTCTTTATGGCTGAATAATATTCCATTGTGTATATATACCACAGTTTCTTTATCCATTCATCTATTGAAGGGCATCTAGGTTGGTTCCACAATCTAGCTATAGTGTATTGGGCTGCTATAAACATTGATGTGCCTATATCACTGTAGTATGCTGATTTTAAGTCCTTTGGGTATAGGTCAAGTAGTGGGATAGCAGAGTCAAATGGTGGCTCCATTCTGAGTTTTCAAAGGAATCTCCATACTGCTTTCCAGAGTGGCTGCCCCAATTTGCAACCCCACCAGCAATGTAAGTGTACCTTTTTCCCCACATCCTCACCAACACCTATTATTGCTTGTATTCTTGATAACAGACATTCTAATCGGGGCGAGATGATATCTTAGGGTAGTTTTGATTTGCATTTCTCTTATTACTAGAGATGTTGGACATTTTTTCATTTATCTGTTGATTGCTTATAGATCCTCTTCTGTGAAGTGTCTGCTCATTTCCTTAGCCCATTTATTGAGAAGATTTTAAATCTGAATGGGAGCACCCAGTGGAAAGGAAGAAAGAGAAGGGAAAACTTTTAAGGAAGGAGTGGTGTTTTAGTCAGTTTTTTCACTGCTGTGACTAAGTAATCTTACCAGCACAATTACAGAGTAGGAAAGGTTTATTTGGGGGCTCATGGTTTCAGAGGTCTTAGTCCATAGAAGGCTAGCTCCATTCTTTGGGGCTTGAGGTGAGGCAGAACATCATGGCAGAAGAGCATGGCAGAGGGAATCAGCTTGCAACATCAGGAAGCAGAGAGAGAGACTGCACTCTCCAGATACAAAATATATACCCCAAAGCCACACGCCAATTCCAATCTCCTCCAGCCACATCCTACCACTTCAATTAATCCCATCAGGGATTAATTCATTGATTGGGTTCAGACTTTTACAACCCAATCATTTCTCCTCTGAATCCTGCATTGTCTTCCATGTGAGCTTTTGAGGGACACCTCACATCCAAACCATAGCAAGTGGTAAGGTTGACAGGTTTGTCAAACTGTAGAATGCTCAGTTAAATCTGAATTTCAGATAAATTATAAATAATTCCTTAGCACAAATATGTCCCATGCAAGATTCAGGACATACCTATACTAAAAATCTAGTTCATCATTTATCTGAAATTCTAATTTAACTTAGTGTCCTGTATCTTCCTAGGACCAGGAGCCTAGGAAGAAGGACAAGTCTGGGAAGGGATGTAAGAAATGTCTGCTCTGAGAAGAGAGAGGAGAGAGCAGGGGAGGTAAAGCTGTTTCAAAGAAGAACATGAAACCAATTTATGGAGCTCAGAAATTCCGCTTCCTACTTTCTCAAAGATGGGAGTCTGCAGAGAATGGGCAAGTCAGACATCAGTATGGGCAACTGATGGGGGGTGTAGTCTACTGTACCAACTGGGGAGAAAGAAAAGGCCAACCAGGGAGGGGACTGCCAATAAGCACTGAGAGACATCAGCCCTAGAAGTCATCCATCTGGGCTGGACAGGAATAAAATGAGGTTCAAGCGAAAGCCAGGGCCAGGTTTTTTAGGACCATGTAGGACAGAAAGTTCACTTTCATTCTTAGAGCAAGGGAAGTTAAGCCAGGGAGAGGTTTTTGTTGTTGTTGTTGTTGTTGTTGTTGCTGTTGTTTTTAAACATCCTCTCGTGCTACATGGGGGAAAAAATTAATGGCGAGCAAAAACAGAGTTTGGACCAGAGGGGGTGGTACATGCCTGTAATCCCAGCAGCTCAGGAAGCTGAGGCAGGAGTTCAAAGGCAGCCTCAGGAAAAGCCAGGTGCTAAGCAACTCAGTGAGACCCTGTCTCTAAATAAAATACAAATAGTGCTGGGGATGTGGCTCAGTGGGTGAGTACCCCTGAGTCCAATCCCCAGTACCAAGAAAAAACAGAGGTTGGGATCTCACTGGAGAGACTGGGATGATAGTTCTGGAAACAGATGATAGATGATAGATGATAGAAGCCCAGAAGAATAGTGGAGAGAGAGAAAGAGAGGGAAAACAGAATAATCAAGACTTGGCAATTGATTGGATTTGGGGAAATATTTAGAAATAGGAAGGTACAGGAGAGGTGTTCAAGGTTATTTCCCAGTTTCTGACATAAACAAATGAACAAATAAGGGACGCTGTCATAAGGAAAACAAAAAGAGAAAGGCAGCTGAAGCAGAAGGGACACTGAACCCAGCTTCCCTCTCGCACTCCTTTGGCGCAAGGGGGACGTAGTGATGGCATGGGCTGTGAGTGGCACCTATCTGTTCTCTGAGTATCTCGGTACAAGCATCGCACATTCACATCTGAACTCTACAACAATGCCACGGGTAGGATGTTATTATCCCCGCGTGACAGGATAATATTTGGAATTATTCATTGATTTTCTGTTTTGCTCTGGGTAGTTTGATTTTTTCCACCTGTTCACCACTCCCCATTCAAGCAGCTAGACCAGTCAATACTCATCACATTAGGGGGCAGATGAAACAGGTAGAGGGCAGAGGAAAGGAAAACAAGGAATATTTTGGCATTCTACCCCAAAAATTCAATGTTCTTCTAAGACTCAGAAGAACCTTGGGCATAGATTAAATGGTTGCATGGGGTGAAGTTGAAGAACGGAGCTTTCCTGGAGATCGGAAAATTTTTTTCTGGTTAGGGATAAGGAATGAGAAAGAGAGATGACAGGAGGGATGTTGCTGGGCCCCAGAGAGGGTGTCCTGTACAGAGCCTCCAGAGAGAAATGTGCCATGAGTCAGACAAGGGTACCTTAGCCATGTAGCAGAGATTTTTATGCCCGAACCTTGCCTGAAGCAGCAAAATTATTGCAAGAGTCTCATGCATGACAGGAAAGTGGAAGATAGAACCTGACAGGTCCAACTGGACCATAGCAAGGGGAGCACTCAGAGGTAACCTATCATTGACGGATGCCCCAGATCCAGACAGGTCAAAGGGCCCTGAATTAGATTTTGGCAGATAGATGAGAGCGAGAACTTTGACACTCTAAGAAACAAGGAAGAGTAAAGAGAGTCACTGTGTAATGAAGCTACTGCCATCTCATCAGAAGAGAGTCTTATAATAAAGTTTGATTTTCAGAAAATTCTGAAAGTTATATACTTGTACAGTGAGTTATGAACTGAGATTCGCATCTATTGCATACATTTTGTAAACTCAAAAGCTGAGGCTCACAGAGTTGTTGAGTCTTGCCAAAAAGCTGTTTGGGGTGAGGGGAGATTCAGACCCAGGCCTATTTCACTTCAAAGCCCACTCACTTCCCACATTCCCTTGATCCTTTATTCAGGGAAGACAGTTTTCACCTACGGTTGGGAAATGCTGACTTCCATTTCAGATCAGCCTCACTAAGCAGTGGAGTTGTGAGTGCCAACCACTAGTAGAGTACTTTCAGATCCCAAGAGCTAACAAACCCTTCAAATTAGAAACTTTCTTTAACTGTCAGTTACTTGAATGTGGTGGCTGTCAGAATCACTAGACCAATGAATGCAGTAAAAACAACAATTTGCATTCTTAAAACCCAAATAATAGCACCCGAAGTCAAACTGAGATTTTTATGCTGCCATTAAAGCAAAGTATCAGCAATTCCTCAGGGAAAGGGGAAACCAAGAGTTCAAAGGACACATTAGCAAGTTTCTCAATTAAATGCCAAACCATAATACAAGTTTGTTTTAGCACCCTCTTACTTAGTCATTTAATTTTTCTTGAAAAAGAAAAGCAACCCTCCGGGTGAGGAACCTAATGCCTGTCTAAGCAGATGGAGCTAATGCCTTCTCCGAGAGGCTACCAAGCAATATATCTGATTATGTCTATTTCTGAACAGGAAAATTGATCAATTAAGGGAAAAGGAGGCTTGCAGAGCCATGCACTGAAAAACAAAACAAAACAAAACAAAAGAAACTGCAGGCGATGCTCCTGCTGGGAGCTAATGAAAGTTCCACATAAGAAGTTAGATTCCAAATTGGAGGACATGAGAGCTGTATTCACTTCAGCCAAGCCAGAGAAGGTGTCAGGGAAAGATGGAACAAGAACAGCTTTGTAACTGGTGTATAGAATGGGTGAGTGAGCTCATGGTGAGCCCTGAATCCTGGAGGGAGTTTCTTTCTGAAAGTGTCAGTCCTCGGAGTGCAAGAAATAATGGACATCTTATCTGACATTATGGACCCAGAATAGACCACACAGCACCAGGTGGTTCAGGAATCACGAGGACATGTGTGCGGTAGATACATAATATGTGCTTGCAGATCAGATGACTAATGAACAGTTCCTAAGGAAAACAGGGAATGTTGCCCACCTTTACACGGTGGGCATATCCCCTAATGCAAAGGCAGGACTTCTTGTCTATTTTAATCTTTGTTGTTCATCAGCACCTAGTATATAGCAAGCACTCGCTATATACTTGATTAATGAACAAATGGCACAGAGATCTACAATCATCAGACCAGGAGAGTCTCCAAAGGTCAATTACTCTAAACCCCCACCACTAATAAACTGGGGGGTGAGCTGCCCTATGCAGAAGCCGTGCTAAGATAATAAATATCAGCAGAGAAAGACAAGTTGCTGAAAAGGTTAGTGAGAGATCTATACACATGTCTCTTGTGGGAGATCTCTGGGAAAAGATCAAAGCCTGCTATGACAGTGTGAGCAGACTCCTGTCTAGGGAGGGAGGGGACTACAGAGGAGAGGAATGTGTGGACTGGCCTGCCACTTCAAGGGTGTGTCTTTTTCAGGACATCCACACTGACATTATCCAGAGTTCCTCTCCTGGCTGTCCTATAATGAATCAGTAGGAGTCGGAGCTCATCTAAAACCACTCTATCCCTGGCCTCAAATAGTCAAATAATTCATTACCTTTCTCCTTCCTCTTGAGTGATTCACACTTTCTAAACCTGTCATATATAAGGGACATGACAAAAGTCTGGGTCAACTTCTGAGAGACTGACCCTCTGAGTTCTCCTTCCACTCCTCGAAACAGGCAGAGCTGGCTCCCAGCTTTGGAGTGCTCGTTCTTATTGTTTTGGAAAGTTAATATGTCCTAAGCCCCAGAGAGTAGAAGATGCTGCCCTGAACCCCAAGCTAGTTGTGGTTCCCATCCTTGGGGAGCTCACATACCAAGGCCTCTGGTTCTGAAAAATGTCCAATTGTTGGCCATCTGCTGCAAGTGACCACAAATTCCTTTAACATTTCCAATGAAAATTAGCGCCAATCATGACCCAGAACACAGCAATTGCAAAGGACACATGTTCACACAAGGGCATTTACCCTCTTAAATGAATTTGTGGGAACAGCCTTCTGAGAGTCAGGGACAGAAACTCCTGTGAGTCCCATTGAGGTCTGGACTGAATATGTCACAGTCCACCCTCTGACCTGCCCCCCTCCCTCCCACGTCTGATTGCGACTCAACAGTTTGCAACACCATATGGCAAAGGTTGGGGTCAGACAGATAAAAAGGTTTCATTGCACCGAAGAATGGTTAACAAATGTGTGAATGTAAATTCTAACACATTGTAAAACTGTGGCAAACCAGGCTGAAAAGAGACTTTAGTTATGGCAGGAAATCTGTTTTTCAGCTCCACCCCAGTCCTTCCAGTTCATTACAGGTATTGTGGAGAGAAAATGGGGTTTTGTGTCCTCTCTTGGCAATCTGCAGCCTGCTCTTCAGCCAGATTTCTAATGACTTTTCAATGATGATTTAAGAGGTTTAGTGCCTGCAAGTTGCAAAGGATTTCAGCTCAGCTCTGCTCACCTCTCACTTGCATCCACCAAGCTATGCACCCACACAGTCTTCCATGAGCAAGACCAGCATCAGCACCTTTTGTCAGAGTCTCGCTTCACAGCTTTTTCTCCAGGTCACAATGCCCTCCAAGGTCAGTGGATCAATCTAGCAGCAAGAGAAATCCTTCCAGTGCTCAATGGTTTACACTAGAATTGGATCCATGGCAATTTGTAAACGTCGTTGGTGGCTTAGCCACCCCCACCAGCAAAGAGGAAGCTCCCCATAACTCTGGGGAAGACTTTGAATGGAACACCAACATTTTACTCTTCAAGCTAGTAGTTGTCACTCAAATCAATCACACACACACACAAAGACACACACACACACAAATGCAGCAGTCCCTATTGAAATTCCCTGAATGCCTCAGCCCCGTCCTTTAAGACCTACAGTGTAAATTCCCAGTGGGTGTGAGAGAGCTCAAGGGGAGGCACAGGGGCTTGGGCAGCTGGACTCAAGGCAGAAGAGCTTGGAACACATAAAACACTCATTCCAAAACCTTTCCTCCTACAGTCACTATAGAAAAGAGTATGAAGATCCCTCAAGAAATTAAAAATAGATCTGGCGATCCCACTGTTGGGTATATATCCAAAGAAAATGAAACCAGTATGTGGAAGAGACACCTGCATTCCTAGGTTCACTGCAGCATTATTCACAATAACCAAGATGTGCAGTCAACCTAGGTGTTCAGCCCCAGATGAGTGGATAAAGAAAATGTAGTGTGCATACATACAACAATGGAATACTCTTCAGCCTTGAAAAAGAAGGAAATGTTATCATTCACAGAAATATGGATGAAACTGGAGTACATTATTCTAAGTGAACAGCCTAAATCTATTCACTTAGAAAGACAAAGATTGCATGATCTCACTTATATATTGAAACTAAGGCTCCTAGAAGCAGAAAGTAGAATGGTGGTTACCAGTGGCTGAGGGATAGAGGAAATGGGGAGATGTCAGTCAGAGGGCACAAACTTTCAGTTATAAGATAAACAAGTTCTGGAATGGAACCACCATTTGACCCAGTTATTCCACTCCTCAGCATATACACAAAGAACTTTAAATCAGAATACTACAGTAACACAGCCACATCATGTTTATAGCAGCTCAATTCACAATAGCTAAGCTATGGAACCAACCAAGCCACCCTTCAACAAATGAATGGAATAAGAAAGTGTAGTACAGCTACACAATGAAATATTATTCAGTCATAAAGAAGAATGACATTATGGCATTTGCCAGTAAATGGATGGAATTGGAGACTATCATGCTAAGTGAAATAAGTCAATCCCCCCAAAAAAACAAAGTCTAAATGTCCTATCTGATATGCAGATGCTAACTCACAGTAAGTGGGGGGCGGGAGGGAAGAATAGAAGTTTACTAGATTAGACAAAGGGGATGGGAATAGGAAAGACAGTAGAATGAATCAGACATAACTTTCCTATGTTCATAAATGAATACAAAACCAGTATAACTCCACATCATGTACAACCACAAAAATGGGAAGTTATACTCCAGGTATGTATGATATGTCAAAATGCATTCTACTATCATGTATAACTAAAAAGAGCAAATAAATTTTTTTTAAAAAATGATGAACAAGTTCTGGGAATCTAATGTGTACTATGCATGGTGAAGGATGTGATGATTAATTTGTTGGTGGAAATTATTACAAATGTATATGTATACAAATCATCATGTTGTATACATTGAATAGTCAATCATTACATGTCAACTAAATATTTTTAAATTAACAAAAGAAATTTCTTCCTCAATCAGGCATCCACCACTCCTCTCCCTCTATCTCCAATCCTCTTCACCACATGACTAGAATGAGGCAGTAGCAGAGCCCTCTCTTGACTACATGTGCCTCCAATGCATTAGAAAAAATATCTATAGAAAGAGTGTCACTCCCAGTTCCCCCAGGCAGTCTCACCCCATAGCAGAGTGTTTGGGTCGGCAATCTTAGCCCTCTCACCCCTTTAGCAGGTACCTTCCTTTCGTGCCTTATCTATAGGATTCCTCTCTTCACTAAGACCTTCTCCTTCATGCCAGATTATCTGTTCCCCACCCCTACCTAACTGTGGTCCTGAGAGAAACCCTAGGTTCTCACTGCAGCTAGATACACAAGGCTGAAATGAAAACCATAAAGCATCCTAATTAATACTTTTCTTTTCATTAGCACTTCAGACTAATCCAGAGTCTCCAGGACCTAGTAGGAAGCCCACTGTCCCTGTTGTATTCCATGGAATGTCTGAAAAAGACATTTTTCCTCCCAAAAATAGGAACCATAAAAATTTTTGTTTTTCTTTTTCTCTTCTAGAAATGACATTTTGTACCTGTCATATTTCCTCGGAGCACGCCTATCCTAACACCTACCAGAAATGGCTCTCAGTGCCCCCAGGGGTTGCTACATGACAGTGTATTTACCGATGAATTAAAATAATGGAGTACAGGGAGGTCACGGATAAGTATTTACAGATGCTGGTATTTGCGGCAGTCTACGGGGCACTTGTCTGTTCTTTGGTGAGCTTAATCACCTTTTTACCATTAACTCGGTGTGTGTTCTTACTTAAGACTTTCTGTATATTCAGTTTCCTCTTCCTAAAAGTGAAGAGGTAGACAAGATGACTTCTAGGTCAAATGCCATTCTAAACCTTTCCCCAATCAGTGATTCAAAAGGCCTCCCAAATATCATGCAAAAACACATGTTGCTGTCAATATGAGCTATGAAAAAGAATATATTTGCCATGCCCAGTGTCAAAAATAAAATGGGCACTATCCATTCTACTGGGAAAAGAACTCTGAGCCTGATGTAGAAGGATATGTGACAATGAGCAGGCCTGAGATCATCAAGGTCAAGATGCCCTTTCCCCCACCTTTTGCCTCTATAATGTCCATCCAACTCTGAGTTCCAGCCCCAGTAACTACTGAAAGACAGTAAGACATTCAGACCTTTTGCTTTCTTACTATTTCCCACACGCAAAAAAAAAAGAAAGAAAGAAAGAAAGAAAGAAAGAAAGAAAGAAAGAAAGAAAGAAAGAAAGAAAGAAAGAAGAAGTAGTTGGATAATAGAAACTGATTGCACCTGATTTATTTTCCTGGGAACCTTCAAGTTCTCTAACTTTATCTGGAAGCAAAAACGGGGTGGAAGCAGGGAATCCTAACAACATGGACTCAAAATAGAGTTGAATCTTCCACCCTGGAACCTTTGAGACGAGTTCTTTGAAGACCTACAGCAGAGATGGCTGTTTAGCTGTTTAGAGTAGGCATACCTGATATTCTCAGGATTTCTTGTGAACCTCCCATACGATCAATATAAATTAGTCAAAAAAAAAAAAAAAAAAAAAAAAAAAAGGTTGCCAGCGACAACATACACAGTTAAACGTGTGTGGTACTAGTGGGGTTAGAAAGGGGGAACCCAGCAAGCGAAGCTGCATCCAGGGTGCAAATTATTCATATAAGAAAGGTTAGGAAATGGCTCTTTCTCATCACACTAATAATATTTAAATAGACATGGAAACTTTTCAGCTCTTCAACAAACAGCTTAGGACTTTACTGCACCCCTCCTGGTTTCTCTCTGACTCACCTCCTCAACCCTCATCAGTGATTGATAGTTGAGGAATGGGCCGAATGACAGTCTCTTTCTTTGCTTTCTTAGGCTCTTTTTCCTCCTTTCTTCCTCACAAGGGGAAAAAATAGGCAAAGGACAGTAGGAGGGGGTGACTATTCTTTCAAATGCAAGCCTCAGAAAGAAAGCTTTCCCAGCAGGGAATGGGGAATTGAAGTGCCAGTCAAGAGCACTTGGAAATGTTTGCCTTCGACTCCCAGGGGGCTCGCCTGATCCCCGCACCTCATTCCCCTCGCGTGCCTTGGCTGAGCCCCAAGGTCTTATCCTATTCTCCTTCCCTGCTTCACACCCCCTGCCCCGCTGCTGCCTTCCAGCCTTGGCTGCAGGAGGAGGAGAAAGAGGCTGCGCTGCAGGAGGAAGGAAGGGGCGAGTTCAGACTCTCCATCAGGGGCTGGGCGGAGCCGGGCGGGGCGGGGCGGGGCGGGGCGGGGCGGGGC
>JAJEJO010000827.1:0-46466 GCA_020662805.1 Glaucomys volans
AAAAATCAGAACTCCTGGAAATAAAGGAAAAATCATTCAAAAAAAATTCTTTTGAAAGCATCACTAACAGATTAGAGTGTGTAGAAGACAGTACCTCAGCTCTTGAAGATGGAACATGAGGCCTTGAAAATGGAATATATTAACTTGAGTATACAAAATGCAATAAAAAGGGAAAATGATAGAAGATCAGAATATACAAGATCTCTAGGACAATATCAAGAGAACAAAGCTGAGAATCATTGAAATAGAAGAAAACATGGAGATATAAGTTAAATGCATTAAAAACATTTTCAATGAGATAATTACAAAAAACATTTCCTATCTCAGAAATGAGATAGACATCCACATACAGGACTCATAAAGGACCACAGAGAGATCTGATCAAGAGAAGTTCTCCAAGATGCATCCAAATCAAAATGCCTAACATGGCTAATAAGGAAAAAAATATTAAAAACTGCAAGAGAGAAACAGCAGATCACATTTAGACACAAACAACAAGGCTCACATCTGATTTCTGATTTCAGACTCCCAAATCAAGGACGGTCTGGAATGAAATATTCTAAGCCCTAAAAGAAAACAACTGCCAGCCAGTGTTACTGTACTGAGCAAATCTCACTTTCAAATTTTGGGGGTATACAAAAACTTTCCATGACAAAAGAAACTAAAAAAGTTCATGAGCACCAAGCCAGCACTACAAAGAATACTTAAAGATAAATTGCACACAGAAGAACTCAAAAACAAGTTCCAAAAAACTCTCAATTACAGGAAGACAAACACAAGAGTAATATAATAAACAGGAATCAATACAATATTAAATATAGCAAGAAATAAAAATGGCAGGAAAACAGAAAAACTTATCCATAGTCTTACAGAATATTAATGATCTGAGCTTCCCAATTATAGTCATAGGTTAGAATAATTGATTGAAATTGAGATCCAATCATATGCTGTATTCGAGAGACTCATAGACAAAGATGCCCACAGGGTGAAGGTAAAAGGATGGAAAAAAGTATTCCACACAAATGGACTCTGAAAAGACACAGAAGTAGCTATTCTCATAGCTGACAAAGTAGATTTCAAACCATAATTAATCAGAAGAGACAAAGAAGACCACTATATTCTGGTAAAGGGAACAATTCAATAAGAAAATGTAATAATAGCAAATATTTGTGCCCCAAATGTCAAAACACCCAAATACATAAAAAAGTATACTCCATGACATTAAATTTCAGACTCCAATACCATAATACTATGTGATTTCAACATACCCTTAACACCAATGGACAGGTCATCAAAACATAAAACTAACAAAGATATATCCAGTTTAAATAAAACTATAAATCAAATGACCCTAATGGACATCTACAGAATATCTAACACCAAAATACATGATCTTACCCTCTTCTTAGCAGTTCATGGAACATTTTCCAAAAATGTACCATATTCTAGGTCACAAAATAAACCTTAGCAAATACAACAAAATGAAGAAACAATCCCATGTTTCCTATCATATCATAATGAAACTAGAAATCCACAACAAGAAAAATAATAGAAATCACATAAATATATGGAGATTGAAAAATACTCTGTTAAAGGAAGAATGGATCCAGGAAGAAATGAGAATAGAAATTAAAAAAAACTCAAAAACTAACAAGAACAGAGATAAACACATCAAAATCTCTGGGACAATATTAAAGCAGTTTATAAGAGGAAAATTTATAGCACTGAGTTCATACATTAAAAAAAAGAACACAAATATATAAGCTTATGCTTCACCTCAAGTCCTTAGAAATAGAACAAAAAACTAATCCCCAAATCAGTGGAAGAGTATAATAACTAAAATCAGAACCAAAATTAATGACATTGGGAGTAAAAATAATATCCAGGATCAATGCAATGAAGAGTTGGTTCTTCAAAAAGATAAGTAAAATTGAGAAACCCTTAGAAACTAACCAACACAGAAAGAGAAGTCCCAAATCAATAAAACTGGAGATTAAAAAGAAGATATCACAACATACCCTTCTGAAATTTAGAGGATTATCAGAAATCATTTTGAAAATCTACTCAAATAAACTAGAAAATCTAGAAGACTTTGAAAAATTTCTAGACACATATGACCCACCCAAATTGACCCAGGAAGATATATAAAAACTAAATAGACAAAAATCAAGCAATAAAATTAAAACAGCAATTAGAAGCCTCTTCCAAAAGAAAAGCCCAAGACCAGATGAATTATTGGCTCAGTTCTTCCAGAAATTTACAAAATAACTAATACCAATATTTCTCAAATTATTCCATGAAGTTGAAAGGGAGGGAACACTTCCAAATACATTCTGTGAAGCCAGTATAACTCTGATACCAAAACCAAAGACACATCAAGAAAAAACCTACAGATCAATACCTTTGTTGAACATAGATGCAAAAATATTAATGATATATTAGTAAATTGGATTAAAAAATCAAGAAGATGATTCAGAATGATGAAGTGGGTTTCATTCCAGGGATTCAAAAATATGTGCAAAAAATCAATTAATGTAATTCATTAGTAAAAATATGTGCAAAATCAATTAATGTAATTCATCACTTAAACAGAACTATGGACAAGAACCACATGATCATCTCAATAGATGCAGAAAAGACATTTGATAAACCCAGCATCCATTCATGTTAAAAATTCTGGAGAAACTAGGGATGGAAGGGATTTACAACAACAACATTAAGATTATTTATGACAAACCTAAAGCCAGTATTATGCTGAATGAAGAAAAACTAAAAACATTTTCTCTAAAATTAAGAACAAGACAAGGCTTTATACTCCTACCACTCCTATTCAACATAGTCCTAACAATATTATCCAAACATATCAGGCAAGAGACAGAAATCAAAGGGATACAAATCAGAAAATAAAAAGTCAAAGTATCTCTGTTTGCTGATGACATTATTCTTTCATGGAAAGACCTCCTACTCTTGGATAAGAAAAATTAGTATTGTGAAAATGGTCATACAATAAAAGGCAATATACAGATTCCATGCAATTGCCATCAAAATACCAAATGACAATGAATGTCATCAAAATGACATTCTTCACAGATATAAAAAAAGCAATAAATATTAAATTCATTTGGAAGAATAAGAGACCCAGAATAGCCAAAGCAAATACTGAGCAAGAAAAGCTATGCAGGAGATATCACAATACCTGGTCTGAAATTATACTACAGAGCTACGGTAACTAAAACAACATGGTATTGGCATCAAAATACACATAAAGACCAATGGAACAGAATAGAAAACACAGAGACAAACCCACATACTTACACCTGCTCCATACTTGACAATGTTGTCAAAAATGTATTCTGGAAGACTAGCTTGGTGGAGCACGCCTGTAATCCCAGCAGCTTGGGAGGCTGAGGCAGGAGGCTCATGAATTCAAAGCCAGCCTCAGCAAGGGTAAGGCACTAAGCAACTTAGGGAGACCCTGTCTCTAATAAAATACAAAATAGGGCTGGGGATGTTGCTCAGTGGCCAAGTGCCCCTGAGTTCAATACCTGGTTCAAAAACAAAACAAAACAAAACAAAACATATTTTGGAGAAAAGACAGTCTTTTAAACAAATGGTGCTGGGAAAACTGGATATCAATATGTAGAAAAATGAAACTAGATTCCCAACTCTCACCCTGCCTCAAATTCAAATCAAAATGGATAAGACTTAGGAATTAAATCAGAAACCTTGCATCTTCTAGAAGAAAACAAAGGGTCAGCACTTCATCATTTTGGTGTTGAACACCACCTTCCTTAACAAAACCCCTAAAGCTCAAGAAATAAAACCAAGAATCAATAACTGGGATACCATCAAATTAAAATCTTTAGCTCAGCTAAAGAAATGAGTTAGATATGAAGAGAGCCTACATAATGGGAGAAAATCTTTGCCAGCTAACCCTATGATAGGGGGATTACTGTCCAGAATATATAAAGACCATAAAAACTTAACAAACACACACACACACACACACACACACACATGCACACACACAAATGCAATAACCTGACTGATAAATGGGTACAAGAACTAAACAGAAACTTCTCAAAAGAAGAAACACAAATTGCCAACAAATATATAAAAAGATGTTCAACATCTATAGTAATCAGGGAAATGTAAATCAAAACTACACTAAGATTTTACTCCAGTCAGACTGGCAATGATCAAGAATACAAACAAAAATAAATGCTCATGAAGATGTAGCAGAAAATATAAACTTGTACATTGTTGGTAGGACTTCAGACTACTATAACTGCTCTGGAAAGCACTATGGAAGTTCCCCAAGAAACTATGGACAAGAACCACATGATCATCCCAGCAATGTTTGTTGAAGAGACTATCTTTTCCCCAAGAAACTAGGAATGAAACTACCATAGAACCCAGCTACCCTAATCCTTGGTACTTTCTGAAAATAACTAAAATCAGCATACTGTAGTGATACAGCCACCTCAATGCTGTTAGCAGCATAATTCACAATAGCCAGATTAAGGAATCAACCCAGGAGCCCATCTATAGATGAAGGAATTAAGAAATTGTGGTATATATACACAATGCAGTTCTACTCAGCCATAAGAAAGAATGAAATTATGGCATTTGTTGGTAAATGGAAGAAAATGAGAACATCATGCTAAGTGAAATAAACCAAACTCAGAAACTCAAAGATTGAAAGTTTTCACTAATATATTGAAGCTAGAATAAAATAAAGTAGGAAGGAGGAATATGAAATAATAAAAATATAGGGAAGATCTATAGTGTAGAGGAAGGGAATCAGGAGGCAGAGTTGAGGGATAGGAGAGGGGAGGCAATTTGGAAAGAAGTCTTAAAAAATTATGTTATCTGTTTATTGATCATATTTCTTCTGTGAAATGTCTGTTCATTCCTTAGCCCATTTAGTGATTGGGTTATTTTTTCATTTGTTGTTAAGTTTTTTGAGGTTTTTATATATCCTGGAGATTAACACTTCATCTGAGGAGCAGGTGGCAAAGATTTTCTCCCATTCTGTAGGCTCTCTCTTCATGTTCTTGATTGTTTCCTTTGCTGTAAAGAATCTTTCTAATTTGATTCCATCCCATTTACTGATTATTGATTTCACTTCTTCAGAAGTCTTGTTAAGGAAGTCAGTTCCCAAGCCAGCACGATGTAGATTTGGGCCTACTTTTTCTTCTAAGTGCAGGGTCTCTGTTTAATGCCTAAGTCCTTGATTCACTTTGAGTTGAATTTTGTGCAGGGTGAGAGAGAGGTGTTTAATTTCATTTTGCTACATAACAATTTCCAGTTTTCCCAGCAATATTTGTTGAAGAGACTCTCTGTTTTCTCTGTTTTTGGTGCTTTTGTCTGGTATGACATAACTGTATTTATGTGGTTGGTCTCTGTGTCTTCTATTCTTTACCATTGGTCTATGTATCTGTTTTGGTGCCAATACCTTACTGTTTTTGTTACTATAGCTCTGTAGTATAATTTAAGGTCTGATATTGTGATGCCTCCTGATACACTTTTCTTGCTAAGGATTACTTTGTTTATTATGGGACTTTTATTTTTCCAAATGAATTTCATGACTGCTTTTTCTCTTTTTATGAAGAAAATCATTGGGATTTTAATGGGAATTGCATTAAATCTGCATAGAACTTTTGGCAGTGTGGTCATTTTGACAATACTAATTCTGGCTATCTAAGAGCATGGGAGATCTTTCCATATTCTAAGTTCTTCTTCATTTATTTCTTTAGTGTTCTGTAGTTTTCATTGTTGAGGTCTTTCATCCCTTTTGTTAGATTGGCTCCCAAATATGAAAAAAAATGTTCAACATTAGAGAAATGCAAATTAAAACTGCACTGAGATTTCATCTCACTCCAGTCAGAATGGCAATTATCAAGAATGCAAGCAACAGGGCTGTGGTTGTAGCTCAGTGGTAGAGTGCTTGCCTAGTACATGTGAGGCACTGAGTTCAATCCTCAGCACCACATAAAAATAAATAAATACAATAAAGGTATTGTGTCAAAATTATTTTAAACAAGAATTCAAGCAACAATAAATGTTGGTGAGGATGTGGGGAAAATGTTACACCCATACACTGCTTATGGAACTGCAAATTGGTGCAATTACAATGGGAAGCATTAATTCTTCAGAAAAGTTCTAATGGAATCACCATTTGACTTGGTTATCCCACTCCTTGGTTTATACCCAGTGGACTTAAAATCAGCATACTACAGTGACGTAGCCAATCGATTTCTATAGCAGCTCAATTCATAATAGCTAAGTTAGGGAACCAACCTAGCTGCCCTTGAACAGATGAATGGATAAAGAAAATGTGGTATATATACACAATGGACTAGTACTCATTCATAAAGAAGAATGAAATTATGACATTTGCCAATAAATGGATGACACTGGAAAATATCATGCTAAATGAAATGAACCAAGGAATCCAAAGGCTGAATGTTTTCTCTAATATGCAGATGCTAATTCCCAATAAAGGGTGGGGACTAGAGAAGAATAGAAATACATTGGATTAGACAAAGAGGAATGAAGGGAAGGGAGGGGACATGGGAATAGGAAAGACAGTAGAATAAATAAGACATTACTATCCTACATGCATGCATATATGATTACATGGCCAATGTAATTCTATATCATGTACAGCCAGAAGAATGAGAAATTATACTCCATACATGTATAGTATGTCAAAATGCATTCTACTATCTTCTGTAACTAGGAAGAACAAATAAGCAATCATGTTATATGTATATATAAATGTGCCACAGGGAATTTGCCCTTTATGTATATAAGTAAAAAAGAACCAAACATATAAATAGATGGGTGCAAGTCAGTCTAGCAGAGTAGAGGAATGAGGTCAGGGAGTATAGGAGGGGAAAGAGGGTGAGACGAGGGGAGGGAAAGGGAGGAATTTTGAACTGAAATTGAATTCCATGCTTGTATGATTTTATCAGGATGAACCCAACTACTATATATAACTATAAAGCTCTAATAAAAAAGTTGTAAACTTTTAAATTATTACTATAATACTAGTACTTAGATAAAGTACTATTAATATTTGCACATCTTAAGACTGTGTGTGCATGTGCATTTAGGAAAAATATAGATGTTTAGAAAAAAACTTATTTAGGAAAAATATGGATATTTATTTGTGCTGTGATTTACATGTAGAATTTCTCCCCGAAATTCATGTATTGAAGACATGGTCTCCAATGCAGCAATGTACCTAAGTGAGGCTATTGGGAATTGATTGAATTATGAGTTTTCTGATATCATCAGTGGATTAATCCATTTGATTAATAATTTGAACTGACTACTGGGAGGAGGTAGACACTAGGCAGGTTGGGTTTAGCTGGAAGAAGTATGTCACCAGGAACTCATCCTTGAGCACCATATCTTGTCACTGGCCCCTTCCTTGCTCTCTCCCTGTCTCTGCTTCTTGGCTACCATGAGCTGAACAGTTTTTCTCTCTTGCTTTTCTGCTAAGATGTTCTGCCTCACTTTAGGCCCTAAGGGATGGAGACAGCTGACCATGGACTAAAACTTCTGAAACTGTGAGCCAAAGTTAACCCTTCCTCCTCTAAGTTATTTATATCAGGAATTTTGTTTACAAAATAAATACAAAGTAAAATAAAAAGCAATAAACAGCTGAGAAACACAAGGAGTGTGTGTGTGTGTGTGTGTGTGTGTACACAGAGAGAGTGTCACAATTACATATTGCTTTGTAATTGATTTTATCTGTGTGGAAACTGCATTTAATTAATTTAATCATTTTAATGTTTAATTAAAATTCCATTTTGTTTGATATTTTAATTGGTTTTTCCTTTTTCTTTTTTTTAATGCAATGGTGTGAATCAAACTCAGAGCCATGTGCATACTAGGTAAGGGCTTTACCATTGAGATATATCCTCAACCTAGATTGTTTCATTTGTATGATTTTGTTAGATTACCTTTATTTTATTGAGTTTTCTACCATATCTCATATCGTTTGGTGAATTTATTTCATAGAAAATATTTTATCTTATCCAGATTTAAAATTCAATATCATATAATCATAGCATCCATGCTCATGATCGTCTTCTCTTTTTAGCTGTAGTTTGTTATTATTTTATTTTGCTATTGCTTCCTTTGCTGTCCCTGAATAAACTAATGCATAGTTCACCCATATAATACATATTTCCAAAACTATGCTCTTGGATATATTATTGGTTCTTCTATTTTCCATCTAGTTTATTAAAACACATTTTCATCTTTTTAAATTGCTTCCTTGTAAAAGAATCATTTGGGTCTGTATATATGTGTGTAAAAAGGATTTTCTCAGAACACTTTCAATAACTATTTTGATATTTTCCTTTAACACTAAATTATTTAATGCATACAATAAAATATGTTGGTAGTTGGGTTTTCTTCTCAAGATTCATATTTGCTTTTACATTTCAAGGTTATAATGTTATTTTATTCATTTCTGTATTATTCAGTATTTCTGAAAGACAGTATTATTTTGTATGACAACATTTATTAATAAAACATGGACTCAATGAATATTCACTGGTCTGATGCACATAATTTGCACTTATTTTCTATTTGCTTCTTTTAAAAATTATATAATTGTATATGCATTTACTTTATCTTTCTGAGTTGCTTTGATTGAGAGGAATCCTTAAAGACAGTAGAGAGTTGGATTTTATTCTTTCTCTTTCTCTCTCTTTCTTTCTCTCTCTTTTCTTTTCTTTTTCTTTCTTTCTTTCTTTCTTTCTTTCTTTCTTTCTTTCTTTCTTTCTTTCTTTTTTTCTTTCGAAACTGGTGTTTATTTTCCATAACTTTATTTCTATTTTGCTTAATAAGTGCCTGCAGAACAGCTCAAGACCACTCAGTGGTTGTTCCTACCCACTCAGTAGCCTGAGCAGTGGGAGCTGCACTCCAGTCTTCAGTAGGGAACTGCTGGAGAGGCACAGAGGGCACCTGCATACCTTCAGACCAGTCTGCAACCTCAGGTTGAGTGGCAGTGAACTCGGGAGCTGGAACAGTCCATTCACTCCTAAATTCCTCCTTGGTCACAGCTTTTTCAGCATCAACCTGCTCTTCCTTTTCAATCTCTTCAGGATCTCTGTAGAAGCAGAGATCAGGTATGACCCCCCATGGGTGTTCATGGGAAATGGTGCCACACATGCGCAGAACTTCTCAGGCCAGCATCCACCACATCAGACCCACAGAATGAGCTCCCTTATTGTTGCATGGAATGGCAATGTCCACATAGTGCAGAGGAGAGTCTGTGTTACACAGAGCAATGGTAGGCAGATTGACATAAGCAGCTTCTTTAAGAGGCAGGTGGTCGACCCTGGGATCAGGCTCCCGGAAGACTGCCTGGATCTGGTTAGTGAAGGTTCCAGAATGAATCGGCCAGCAATAGGAGTGGCTCCAGTGGCAGCAGCAAACTTCAGCACAGCCCGCTGGTCAGTATTCCTAGAGGATATGACACTGAGCAGCAGAGTTTTTGATGGCAACAATGGCATGAGCTGCCAGTAGAAGCTTCTCCCAGGTCCTCTTCAGATTTATGATGCATATGCCATCACTTGTCCTTTTGTGGATAATATTGTTCCATCTGGAAATCAAGGTTGGTGCCATCTAAGTGGGTTCCTGCTGCAAGGAATTTGAGGACATCATCTTCCTTCATTTGCAGGACATCAAGGTCTCTGGACATCGTGACAGTTTCGCTTTAAATTAGGACAGGAATCAAGAAAAATGCTGTATGGATCTCTCCCTGGGTAGCAAGGAAAGGCTGAATTTTACTCTTTTGAGTTAAATATCTTCATCTTTTTGTAGATCCTTTTAACATATATTTATGTAAGGTCGTAGTTATATTTCCATCTCTCATTTAGTTTAGTTTTCTCCTTGTTTAAGAAAATGTATCATTGTTATTCCATCTTTTGAAATTTTTCTTATATAATTGAGAAGCTGTACAGTCTGACTTAGATCTGCATTTCTCTTTTCATGTAGTATATTTTATAAGTATAATTTTCAGGCTACTAACTTAAATAATTAGGAAATTATTTTATTATCCTTTGGAAAAATAAGCACATTTATTTCCCTTCTCATACTTTAAGACAAAATAAAAAAGCTCCTCAAGGATTTTTCCCTAATAATATTCACATAAAATTATAATTTTAATTACTTTAATTTCAACAATAATGATGTTTTCTAATTAAGCACATCAACAGTAAGTACACCTAACCATAGATGTTGGTTTCATCACTTCCCAGTAATCAAAAATGCTGGAAACAAAATAAAAAGACAGGAACCTGATTAAAAGGCTCTTACAGGCCCAATTTCAGACAATTTGAGCAACAAAAAGAATAATAATAGTAATGTTTTATTTTATTTCAGTGAACGTAAGAGAATCTATTATCAATAATACTAAAACTTAGGTTGAAACAGGCAGAAGGGAAAGATTTTTATACAAAACACAAATTTAAAAATTATGAATTTTAACCAAAATAACAAATTACATTATAATTCTCATTGTAATAAAGATCTCAATGGCTACTAAAATTATTGGATGAAAGATAATTAAAAATCAAGTTATTTCCACAGTCTCAAAGTACGGACCCACATATTATTCATTTATTATAAGGGAATAAATGTTCCATATGATGGTGAAATCTAAAAAATAATTCGATCAATGTTGGCTTCACCAATAACTGACAAACTGACATTATGACCATCAATAGAAGTACTAAGAAGGCACAGTATCATCTATGAACCAATATTTCCAGCAATATTTAATTTTAAGCTAATGATGAGAAAACAACTTAATGAATACAAGTTGAGAGGTAGTTTATAGAAGCAGTAGTCTAAGATATTTACGTTATGAAGCATGAAAAATTGCAAGCTGGGAGACTCACAGTTTTTAAATACATGCCAACTATATTCAATTTTTGTAATCCTCAATTGACTCTTGTATCCAAAATTGGACCTCCCCCCCAAAAAAAAGAATTAGGGGATAATTTGTGATATTTAGATATATAATTTATAGCAGATGATTGAAATTTCTTGAGAGGATAATGTATTTTATTCATGAAGAGAATTTCCCTGTTATTAAGATATACAAATTAAAATATGTAAGAATCAAATGTTAAGATGACTGTAATTGATATAATTGCCAGACAAACACACACATGTATGCATTTGAATGCAAACATACATATGTGCACAGTTCTGTCTCTCAAGATAGGCAATTGTACAAACATTTTTCAGTGACAAAAACTAATTATGGATGTTTATTATAATTGTTCACTTCTTCCATCTTTGAATTTTTTCAAAATAAAAAGTTGTTATTGTGGGTCGTGTTTTCTTGAAAGTAGATACTGAGGCAGTGAGATTTATTCAGCAGGCACTAGGCTGCAGTGGGATCTGGCGATGGCTCTGTCAGCATCACAGGAGAAGCTTGTCAGTTAGAGAACACCAGCAGTGGGTAGACATGTCTCTTGTGCCACGGCTCTACCCAGGCACTCATTGCTGGGGTTGTCCCACAGAGGACTTGACTTAAACTCAAAACCAAGGCAAACCCCCTTTGGCTTCCTTCAGCTGGAGACTGCCAACTATCCATACTACTGAGCAGGACACATTGAAAGGATATGTGTTTGGATCCTCTTATATATCCAAGTTAAGTAAAAACTAAAAATAATAGTATGTTTGTATCTGTTTACATAATAAGCATTTCTAGTGAATTTCTTTATTATGCATTTAGATAAGTTCAGCATTCAGTGTTTCCTTATTTATGTATTATTCCTATTGATTTATTTCTTTGTCAACTGATATGTACTTACATCTATATTTTGGGATTAGTTAACCAGTGTCAATAATTACCTTTGTGTTGCCTTCACATCTGATGACAGTGTGATGTTTGGAGATTTCTTTGGTCACAATAAAATTTTCCTCACGACTTGTGGCCACTCTTACTCAAAATTTTAAATAATGCTCCCTATAAGTTATGATCCTATTCCTTACACATCGTCAGCACTCTAACCAGTTGCTATTTATGTAATAAAAAACAGATGGAAATATGGTTCATGTTCATGGATAGAAAGATTCAATATTGTGAAGACATCAATAATTCTCAAATCGATCTACACATTCAGTGCAATATTAATTGGAACACCAGCAACTTATTTTGCAGAAATATGAAAAAGGATGTGAAAGTTTAAATGGAAAGGAAAAAGGCACAAAATAGCCAGCACAATATTGAAAGAAAAGAATAAAACTGCAGGACAGGCACTCCTTTATTTCAAGACTTCCTGTGAAGCTACTGTAATCAAAAGTCTGACATTGGCAAAAGAAGAGACAAATACATCAAAGAAATACAACAGAGAGCCTAGAAATACACACAAATATAATCAACTTACCAGAAATGAAGTTTTCAATGAATGGTGCTGCAAAAGCTGGCTAGCCACATGAAAAAAACTGTGAACCTTGACATTGACCTTATACCTTTCACAAATATTAACTCAAACTGATCCACAGACCTAAATGGAAAATGCACAACTATAAAACTTGTAGAACAGTAGAAAACCTAGATGATTTCACAGTGATGACTTTTTAGATACAATACCTGAGACACACTCTAGGACAGAAAAATATCTGTAGCTAGTCTTCATTAAAAATAAAATTTTCAGATGCTGTGAATAGCATGCCTGTAATCCCAGCTGCTTAGAAAGCTAACACAGGAGGATTGGGAGTTCAAGGTCAACCTGAGCAACCCAGCAAAACAAGCAAACAAACAAGAACAACAAAAAGCCTCTTGCATGTTTGTAAATGTCTATACTTGTTTAATAGTAGTATTCTAAAAGGTATACTCATACATTGATGGTGGGACTGCAAATTAGTACAACCATTCTGGAAAGCAGTTTGATTACTTAAAAAACTAGGAATAGAATCACCATACGACCCAGCTATTCCATTCCTTGGTATTTTTCCAAAAGAGATAAAATCAGTATACTCTAGTGATACAGTCACATCAATGTTTATAGCAGCACAATTTGCAATAGCCAAATTATGTAACCAGCCCAGACACACACAATGGAATTTTACTCAGCTGTAAAGAGAAATTAAATTCTGCATTTGCTGGTAAACATATAGAACTGGAGAAAATTATGCTAAGTGGAATAAGCCATTCAGAAAATCAAGGCTCAAATATTTTGTATGAAGCTGAAGCAAAATAAGGGGGAAAAGTGGCAGAGGAGGAGCGAATGAGATATCATAAAGATATAGGGAGGATCAGTGGACTATAAGAAGATCAAAAGGGAGGGTGAAGGGACAGGCAAAGGGAGGAAATGTGCAATGAATTTAACATAGTCATACTAAGGGCATTTGCAAATAAACCACAGTGAAATCCTCCTTTTTATGTGTGTGTGTGTGTGTGTGTGTGTGTGTGTGTGTATCACCCATCAAAAACAGATACATGAGTGAAAGGAAGATCAATAGGCTAGAGGAAGGAGAATAGGAGGAGGAAAGAAAGGCAGGATGGGGGGCACCAGAGGCTGAAAAGGAGTAAATCAAATTCCAAGTATGTATGATTTTTTTTGTCAAAATGCTTCCAACTATTATTTATAACTATAATGCTATAAAAAAAAAGATTGCCAAAAAATAAGAGTAGAATTCTAGGTAAGAAGTCATTTACATTAAAATTTTCTATTTCAGAAAAACATTGTTAAGATAATGAAAAGACCAACCACAGACTAGGAGAAAATCTTTTCAAATGGCATTTAAAATAATGAACTATATCCAAGATGTACAAAGAACCCTTAAAACCCAACAATAAGAAAACTCTAAATATCTGATTCAATATTGAACCTAACACCTTAGCAGATATCTCATCAATGAAGATAAACAGATGGAAAATGGGCTTGGGAAAGGTGTTGCGTATTTTTATGTCATCAGAGACATACACATTAAAACAGAAATGACCAAAATGAGAGCACTGTCAGCACTGAAATCTGGTAAGGATGTGGGGCAACAGGAAGACTCATTCACTGTTACAACAGTTTTTAAGGTGAGTATAGTTTTTAAAGAACTAGATTCACCTTGACCATGCAATCCTGCAATCATGCTCCTTAGGATTTAGGCAAATTAATTGAAAGCATGTATTCACACAAAAACCTGCACAAAGATGTTTTAATAGCTTTATTCATAATTGCTAAACTTGGAAGCAACCAAGATGCCCTTCAGTAAGTGAGTGAGCAACTCTATCCTGGTACAGGGAGACAATGAAATATTATTCAGTGTTATAAAACATGATCTATTGAGCCATGAAGCATCATAGAAGAGACATAAATGCAATTGCCAATTTCAAGAAAGCAGTCTGAATAGAATGTATGCTGCATGATTACAAGTATCTGATATTCTGGTAAAGGCAAAACTATGGAGACGGTGAAAAGATCTATTGTTGCTAGGTATTAAGGAGGAGGAAGAGAGGATTAGGTCCATCAGAGAATTTTTAGGTCAGTGAACCTATTTTGTATGAAACTATTATAGGAGATACAGATTACTGTGCCCTGATTCAACCCATACAATATACAAAACCAGGGGTACACCCTAATGTTTATTCTGGACTTAAGTAATAATAATTTGTCCATGTGAGCATCAGTTACAACAAATATCCTACTTTGGGACAGAATGTTTATAGTGGGGAGGTCATAGGTGTAGGGGCCTAGGGTACAGGGAAATTTCCACACTTTCTGGGTGAACCTAAAACTGCTCTAAAAATATAAATCTATCTAAGAAGAAAAATGAATTTAATACCTAAACTGCCTGATTTTCATAACATGGTTGGACATTAAAAAAGAATTTTTAAACTTTGCTACTTTTGGGGTAAATAATCTCATTTCATTTTATATTTTATTTTATTATCATTAAGTTTAGTTAATTGGTTTGCCATTTGTATTTCTTAATTTTTAATTGTTGATTTCTTTTGTCCTTTTTATCTAATGACATATAAAGAATACTTACATATAAGATAGATTTCTTCATTGTACGCAATATTTGTCTATATCTCTTAACTGTATTCACAGTGTCTATTTCCAAATAAAGGTTTAATATATAGTCAAGGCTGTCTTTTTGTTGCACATCAAGATTATGCAAATATTTTCCCATATATGTCTTTAAACTTTTGTGGTTTGAATCTATTTGGCATTTTAGGTTTGTTTCTATCATGTGGTATTGCTATTTGATGTTATATCCTTTTTGTTTTTGCAAAAGGAAATACAATTTATTGAATAAAATTTCCAATTAATTTAGAATTCCTTGTCAAAATGTATATAAAATGATCTTTCCTAGATTCTTAGAGAGACAGGGGGTAGAGAGAGAGAGAGAGAGAGAGAGAGAGAGGTTGAATACGTCTCAGACCTGAAGTTCCTTTCTAACGGAATTCCCAGTATATGGTGCTTTGTTGGTTTGTTTTGTATTGTATAATATTCTGCCGGCATGCTTATAAAATCAATTAACATTGAAAGTTTTTTTTTTTTTTTTTTTTTTTTTTTTCTGAGGATTTAACCCAGGGCCCCTGGACCACTGAGCCACATCCCCAGCCCTATTTTGTATTTTTATTTACAGACAGGGTCTCACTGAGTTGCTTAGGACCTTGCTGTTGCTGAGGCTGGCTTTGAACTTGCCATCCTCCTGCTGCAGCCTAGATTCACATTTTCTTATATATTAAATAAGCAAACATGTATTTACTTCTGGTGCTCCATGTGATGATTAGACATATGCATACATTGTTCAGTGGCAACATCAAGCTGAATTACATATGCACTATCTCACATATATATTTGTTACTTTTCTCTGCAAGCCTATAATTAAATATCAATACTGTCATCCTTAAATGAGGAGCACAAACATGTATTAACGACTTTCAATATCCAAAAAAACTTGACTAGCCCATTTTTAAATGTGATCTCATTTGATCTTACTACAACCTGATGTACGCATGAAAAGAATGATGCTTTGAGGAATTAAATAACTTGACAAAGCCACACCTGTAATAAAGGTGAGTCAGGACTCGTTACAATCTCTCTACTTCATAATCCCACATTTTAGCTCTCACATAATAGGAAGAGCTTTTTATCTGCTAATTCAAGTCCTTTTTAAGCCACTGGTTTTATTTGCATGTTGTTGAACATGATATTTGGTTTCATTTATTCCCTGATTCAGCAGCATCCATGCTTTGCACATTGGATTTGTTTTTGTCCTTTTCCCTCTCTTTGACTTCCTTCTGTTTCCTTTAACATTCTGGGATTAATATTACCATTTTTATCTGTGTTTCTTGATGTCATGAATTTGTTTTTCAGACTGGACTTTTCATGAATGAAATTTAAACTACTTACGTGATATTACTTAATAACATCATGTCAGTTTAGACAATAATAAATGTTTAAACATTATATTACAAATCATTTTCATAGAACAGGTGAGATGATACAATATAACTATAGCTTAGGTTCATGCAGTAGGAAATGCTATTTATAGATGAGTTACATGTATTTAAGACCCACGAATATACTAAGAGACCCAGACAGGGCAAAAGGTACAACTTAGTAGCAGAGAAATCTTTTTTAAACTATGTGATAAAATAAAAGGTACACACGTGTATCTTGAAAAAAATCAGAGAAACAAAATTGAAAGGGCACTGCATTTGGACCAGATCATCCAATCCAAGTGCTGATGGAGTGGACTGACCTGATTATCATAACTTATCTCTATGAATTTTTTATCTATAAAATGGGGAAAATGTCTTTCCATTACAACATTCTGAAATAATGTATTGCTTAAAATAAAATTTTAGCTGTGAAACATATACCATGATATAACTATCATTTTTATATAAATTATCATGTTTTTCAGCATTTAAAACCATAATTCTTTGATTAACTATTTCAATTTGTCATTGTTTCAAGAGACCAGCAATGGGTGTTATATTCTAAAAGAAAGCTGTAAACCAGTATTTTTCCTTTGAAATGTATACACCCCAGTAATATATGCCTCTCTCAAAGCTTTTAAGAGAATTAACAAATTCCATTCCATATTTGCAGATGCTCAAGGGCATGTTTCCTAATAGATGCTGTTCTGCTTTAAAGATAAGAAATTTGAATGTAGTGGCTGGGATTTTAGCCAATGAGTTCTGCCATTTCAACAGCGTGGGGTATACACTGAGCTGGACTTGGTGGCAGTTAGCAATAGCAATTCATGAATGTAGACAGATTTATGCAGGGTGACCTTCATGACTTAGTGTGCTTGGGAGCTTTGTGATTTCCACAGGGGTTACTAACAGGACATTCCATTGACAACCACAATGAGTGTTCTATCTCCCTGGCATTTTTAGTGCACATCTTTATGCATCAGAAAACCCCAGACTTGCAGAGGACTGCTTTCTAAAGAGACACATTACTCCATGCATTTTGCAGAGAATAAAGTGCATTTGCATACTTGTCTATTAGTTTGCCATCATTTCAGGGTCTTTTTCCGGCATTGTTGATTCTTTACTTTGATAATGTATATCTAAACCCATGTCTGTGTTAAAATGATTAAATCTATATTAGGTTCAAAGATAGGGTCTCAGATATGATACCCGTTTGTAGGGGGTTTTAGAATGAAATCTGATTTCAGGATCAAAGCACATAGAGTGCTGCAGATAATACAAAGCATATCCAAATAGCTTCATTTCCTTCTGAGAAGTGTTGCTCTTCAAGCAGATCATTGAAGTGAAGTAGGCATAGTATATCTAGACTTCAAAAAGACATGTATTAAACCTAGTATTAACTCCATTTTGAAAAAGATGGAATAATTCCAATGTCCTAAAAGCAAGCTAATAATTAAATTGATTTCAGTTGCAATGCTGGTATCCAAAGATGAACACCAGGATCCATCCTGTCCTTTTCTTACTTCTGATTTATTAGATATTATATATTTATAGTATATATAAAATGTTATTTGTAACTTTACGGCAGAAGAAACCATTTCCATTTATAATCACAGTGCAAAAAGATTCTGTATGCTAAAATAGTGAACTAAGTTTAACATAATATTTAACAGGGAGAAATATTTATGATTGCTAGTGAAATTGTGAATATTTAACTTGGGCAAGAGAAGAATTTAAAAATAGATGAAAGCTCTTTAAAAAAATGATCAATGATCTGTCCAGTAGAGGAAGAATTATCAGAGATATGAAGGAGTGAAGTGGAATCAAGGATGCCTTAAGTGGAGACACTAATTCAAACCGTATATGGACATTCAAACAAAGCTTCCCTAAGAGCAAGTTGCTTTATGAAGTGTGGGGTATGCCTTCACTTGGAAACCTTAGGAGATGTTGGAGGGCATTTATTTGTATTTGCTATATGTGAAAATGGAAATGAATGGACCTTATACCTTAACTCTGAAATTCTGTTTTGAATATTATGAATATTTCAAAGTTTGTTTAATTTTAAAATTAATATGGGATCCCTGTGTTGTACAGTGTTATTAATTCTTCTTTCAAATGCATTGGAAATGGTACCTTGAGACATCTCATTTGAGATTTCACTCTTTTAAAAATTAAGAGCACAATTTATGATCAAACAAGCCAACCCTCAAATGGATACTAAAAACTAGATATTTATCAGAGGAAGGAAGGTTATTTTCAATGTATTTCTTTGACAACTTTAATTTCTGTTATAATTTTATTCATGTAAGTCTCAGTGTTAGATGCTACCATAACACACCAAATCTTAACCTTTATAACACTACACCATGGAATTCTCGATAAATATCTGTCTTCCTGCCCACATGGTAAGTGGTAGAAGGAAGTCCATATATCTACACACATATATTTAAAACTATCCCTGGTATTTAGCTCAGTATTCGCATCCCTGCCTTTCTCTCTCTTTTTTTTTTTTTTTTGCTAAAGGGATAAATGTAAAACGTCCTGTATTCTTTTGCATCTGAATTTTGTTTATGTCCCCATTTTTTCTCATCTAGCATTTGTAAAGAACACCACTCCTTTTTATTGAATTGTGTAAATTCTATGTTTGCCTGTAGCATTTAAAATACAAAATTCTTTGAAGTTGTGTCTTTAAATCATTAGAGTCTGTGTAATCCCTTAAATTATTTTTAATGACCTGGAATGTGTTTGTCTCATTGATCTTTCATATTCATGAATTCTTTTAAACAGTTTTTACAATCTTTAAAAAATGTGTTTATTTTCCTTTGATCTGAACTCTTCGCATTTGGTATAATATGATAGAATACCCTATTGCAAGCTTTCCCACATGAATCACTTTCCTGATCTGATATACTAATCCATCTTTGTCTAAATTTAATTTCCTTCATGATCCTATTATATTTTACATCTTTAGAGAAAGTGAGTTAATTTTTTGACCACTGCAAAATAACATGCTTAACCCAATATTTTAATGAATTCCACAAAAAGCACATATATTATAAAATATTTTTCTTAAACATGATAATTACAGATATTGTTTTACTTTTAAAATTAATTTTCATTTTAATTTTACTAATTTATGGGGTACAGGTGATGATCTAATACATGCATACAACGTATACCAATGAAATCAGGGTAGTTACCATTTCTGTCTCCTTATCATTTCTGCTTTTAGAACCTTCAAGTTTTCTTTTTCTAGTTATTCATAAAATATATGTCATTGTTTTCTACAATCATCCACTCTGCAGTGGAGTACAGGTGGAACACAAAAATTTATGACTTCCCTCAAGATACATTTTGGTGTCTATTTTCCAATCTCTCTCCCTTCCCAGTCTCTAGTAATCAGTATTCTATATTCAGATTTACATTTTTTTTTTGGCATCCACATATGAAAGGAAAATGCAATCTCTTTCTTTGTCTGACTTCTTTTGCTTAATATAATGTCCTAACCATTTTGCTCTAAATGATATCTTTTATATAGTTTAATAATATTCCATTGTGTATATATACCACATTTTCTTTATTCATTCATCTGTTGATGGGTATCTGGTTGGATTCCATTTCTTAAATATGGTGCAGCAGTAAACACAGATGTGCAGGTAACTCTGCAACATGCCTATATAGATGTGGGATAGGCAGATCATTTGCTAGTTTTATTTTTGTTTCTTGAGGAACCTCCACAGTTTTCCATAGTGGCTGCACTGATTTACATTTCCACTTACAGTGTGTCAGAGTTCCCGTTTCTCCACGTCCTCATCAGCATTTGTTCCTTTCTGTCTCTTTGATAATAAGCATTCTCATTGGGGTGACATCTTATCTTATTGCATTTTTCTAAAGCATATGATGTTGATCACTTTCTCATAAAATTTTGTTAACTTGAACTTCTTTTGAGAAGTATCTATTCAGATCATCTGCCCATTTCAAGTATTCTTTGGTTGAAAGTTTGAATTCCTTGTAGATAAAGGATGTTATTCATTTGTGGATGAAGAGTTTACCATTTTTTTTCTCATTCTTTGTGTTCTTTCTTATCCATGTTGATTTTTTCTGTGGCTGTGCAGAACTTACTTAGTTTAATAGAACCCTATTTACCTATTCTTGCTTATGTCGTCTGTTGTTTTGTAGAGTTTTCCCAAATTTTGTTGCTTGTACCATGTCTTGAAATATTTTCATACAAATTAACATACAAAAATCAGTAGCATTTATAGTAGTTGCATAATTTAAAGGCTTCCTTTAATTATTTGATCCATTTTGAGTTGTTTTTGTGTAAAGTAGGAGATAAGGGTCAACTTTCAGTCTTCTGCAAGTGAATATACAGTTTTTCCAGCACCATTGATTGAAAACTATCCTTTTTCCAACGTATATTTTTGGTAATTTTTTATCAAAAAATAATTTTAATGTAAATGTATGTGTTGTTTATGAAAATTCTCATCTGTTTCATTGGGGTATGTGTGTCTTTTTTATGCCAATACCATACCGTTTTGACTACTATAGCTTTCTAGTATATTTTGAAGTCAGGCAGTACAATACTTCCAGTTTTTTATTATTTTGTTCCTCAAAGATTTGTTTTACTAGTTGAGATTCTTTAGGTTTCCATATGACTTTTAGGATTCTTTTCTAGTTGTGAAGAATGTCATTGGTATTGGTCCAAATTCTTACTGCCCTATGGCAATAAGAATTTGCCAATGTCTATGCTGGTACGCTCAATGGAAACTGCATTGAATCTCTAAATCACTTTTTGTATGGACATTTTAACAATAATAATTCTTCCAATTCATGAAGATGGGAGATCTTTCCATTTATTGTACCCTATTTGATTTCTTTCTTCAGAGTTTTGTATCTGTCATTTTGGAGATCTTTCACCTTTTGGTTATATTTATTCCTAGGTATTTTATTTCTTTTTGTAGCTATTGTGACTGTCATTGTTTTCATGATTTCTGTCTTGGTGATTTTTTTTATTGATGTGTGAAAATGCTACTGATTTTTTATGTTAATTTCATATCATACTGAATTCATTTATGAGTTCTAATAGTCTTTTGGAGGACTCTTACATACCATATGCAAATAGGGGCAGCTGGCCTGGGGAAAGGCAGTGAGGGAGTAGAGCACTTGCATCAGTCATAGTGGAGGTGTAGGCCCACCAACAACTGACCATGCAGAGAGGTGGTAGTGGGGAATTGCAATATCCACTCTCAGTCCCTCAGTATCAGTGCTGGCCTAGTAGCAGTTGGTCATGTCTTGAGTCCCAGAGGAAAAGTACCTTGATCTCTCAGGTCTTTAGAGTGGCACCCAAACCCTTGCAGAGCCAACCGTCCTCTGTAGTTCAGGTCACTGAGTGGGTTTGGATACTAGGGTCATGGTTACTCTGATGAATCAAGTTGGGTTCCTGAGGCTGAAGCCCCCTGTGTTAGCATGGCGGAGTGTTTGTGGAGACCCAGTTATGAGGATATACAGTGTTTTCCAACCCACAGGTCAATAAGATTTTGGACAATAATTTCCTTCTTAAGATGGTACTGAGCTACAGTAGCATAGGCTCTGTGATTTGGAGAAGGGAGACAATATGAATTCCGTCTCTGATGAGAAGCTACTGTGCAGACTCCCAGTAGCTCCCATAACTGTACTACAAATCTGTGATGACTGTGAAACTTTCTATTAGCTAGGATTGCCGATGCCTATGCTGATGGAGACTGATGGTATTCTCAAACTCATTCTTTTCAGTACAGAGGGGAATCCTCCAAAATAGCTGGGGATCTGGGGTCAGTCACCTCACCTCTTTGTTCTTATTTCTATTCTGCCACTTCAGGTCTCCAAATCTTACAGAGTTCCCATCTCTCTTTTGTGTTCTTATTCAGATTGAGCACAGCTATCCATCTTTAGTTCTTGATTGTGGAGGAGGAGGTAAGTGAAAGGCATATGTATTTCACCATCTTAGAAGATCCTCTTATTTTTCTTATATAATTAATTTGAGATAGCTCTGTAGTAGCAGAAATCTAAGATAGATCTCAACATGATGTGTTTCACATCCATGACTATGATGTAACATAGGTCAAAAGGAATTTTGTAGATATAATTAGGTCCTAAATCAGTTTACTTTATGGTAGAGTGAGTATTTGCTGGGCTTTCCATAATCACACATCTTCAAAGAAGTTGTTCCAGGCTGGTAGCGAAAGAGATAGTGATGTTTTATAGGTGAAGAAAACAATCATCATATTATGAGTTTCTTATAGTGGTTGCTTAGTTAAAAACGAAGAGCAGCATTTGAGAACTGAGTGCTGATTCTAGCCAACTGCTAATTTATGACCTACAGAATTTCTAAGGTAATGAATTTTTGCTGATTTAAGTCACTGCATTTTTGGTTCTTTGTCACAAAACAATAAAAATTCGATATGTAAAAAATGACCACATCAGTCATTTGAAGTTTACCAACAAAAGTGAGAGTCAAAGAAAAGTCCTTTAAATATTCTCCTAAAGGAAACATCCAGGGATGTTTAAGATTCAGGTTCAGTAGAGATCATCCAATATAATCCAGTTCAAGAAGCTGTCAGTCAAACAGCTTAAATGTTTTTCCTAATCATTTAGGAAATGCTTTGCCTAATTCATTTGTAGGCATAACCAGGACTGGAATCAAGGTCCCATGAGGCCAAATCATGCCCTTTTCACAGTAAACAGCCAATCTATTTATCATGATAGGAAAATTAACACTGATTCTAGTGGGAATTTTGAATATATTAGTTTTAAAAATTATTATCTCTAAAGTTTTGTAAAGGTCCAGGTTCTCTTTCCTTCCTTCCATCCAACATCCTTCTCTATATCTTTACTTTTAATTATCCAGGATCCAATCAAGTTTCAAATATTACAACTGATGTTAGTGTCTATATTTTATCTTTCAATTCAATATCGGCTACTAAGTTTGTTGTTGCCATTCTATTTCTTTGGCATTTTGAAGACTCTAGATCGGTTTTCTTATATCTCACATTCAGAGTATAATGATTTATCCAGAGTTCCTTTAAGTTTTTCCACTGTTATCTGAACTTCCTAAGGCAGTATGGTCTGTAGGTTTTTATTAGTTTCAGATAAGTATTTGGCAAGAGCACTTTATGTAGATCTTGTGAACCCATAGAGCATGGTGTCATGTTGAGAGGACATCCCCCTATTGAAGATGCTAGATTTGATCTCTTGATTAAAGTGGTAATTGCCATTCTTCTCCATGGCAAAAGCCCTCCCTTGTTTGCTAATAGAGAGTAATCTGTGGTTGAAACTCTGACCTCATGTGACTGTTCATTTTTTCTCAACATCATTTTTCTCAAAATTTCTGGCATCCATTGATTAGGCTTTTGAATTAGTTATTAAAGAAGGTTTGCATTTGTTTTCTATTGTTGCCATAATAAATCACCACCTATGTAGTGTCTTGAAACAACATCAGTTTATCATTTCATAGATCTGAACGTTAGAAGTCTGATGTAGGTCTAACTGGACTAAAGCCTGTTAGTCAGCAGAGCTGCATTCTTTCTGTCAGTACTAGGAAAAAAGATGCAGAAGCTGTGATCTTGTCTTTTTCCATCTTCTGAAGACCATCCTCATTCCTTGTCTCCTGGTTTCCTTACTCCATCTTCGGGAATAGTCACATCAGGTTGAGTCCCTTTCACAGCATCTATCTGACCCTTCTCATAGTCAAGTCTCCCTCTGATCACAGCTGGTAAAGTCTCTGCTTTTAAGGACCAGTATCATTAGGTATTCCAGTGAAATCTCTCCATCTCAGGGTTGCATCCTCATCACATCTGCAAAGTCCAGTTTATCACATAGGGTAACATATTCATGGGCTCCAAAGTTTAGAACCTAGATCTTCTTGGGAACACCCACCCTCCGTGTTTTTGCCTTCCATGGAGATTGGAGAAGGTTGGCTTTAAAACAAAATTATGTCAATACTCTTGTGTTTGTAATCTGGCATTTTCTGCAAAGAAGTATCCCTCTGTCATTTTCTCTCTATGAATTAAAAGATTATTTATACTTCAATACATTGCAATCAAACCTTTAATTTTCCTTTTTGATGCTTACATTGTCTCATTTGGTACAATTTGTTTAAGGATATTAGATGATGATACAGAATTATTGCAATTTTCTTAGATGTGATAATAGCATTGTGTTTGTATGATGACATGCTGAATTATTTTAGGTAATTCTCTGACACTGCAGTTTCCTGAGAATAAGCAAATCATGGTAGAATTTTACACTGTTTATTCTAAGTGGAAAATATAGGGATCTCACTTTATTCTGTCAAATTCTATTTATGCTTGAATTTTTCAAACAAATGAGGAAATTATTATATCGAAGATATGTTGTAATGTTAAAAATTTCACCATGATATACAAGAATGTAATTCATTTTTTTTACATTTTATTTCTGGTTAAGCACAGATATTGAAGACATTTTAAGAAAATAAATTAAAGCCTTTTTTTTTCTGGCTTGTCATATTTAAGAAAAGGACCAAATCTGGTTCTGCCAGCAAGAGTGCTTCTGCTAAAATTGACAATGCCAGAATTCTGACAATGACTGGGACCTTATGTTACATTAAAGCAGAATATTCAAAGGGAAATGGGGGCTTTACAAAATATGGAATAAAGCATACTGAAAAGTCAACCTGCTTGAAGGACATTGCTTGATGAAAGCAATCACCATGGAACACTTATAGGGGAAACATTAGATTTAACATGCAGATCAGATGCATGTCAGATGAGCATCTCTGGAGTAACAGAATTAGACAACAATATCCCTTGTTTGATTACGGCTTTATACTTTCCAAGGTTATACAGTTTATCTGATACAATCTTGAAATGTAGGTAGGAACAATTAACCATTTATTTAAAAAATATTTATTGAGCCAGTCCTATGTGTCATGCAGTGCTTCTTAAAATTTTCATATGTGCATTGCACATTTACTGTGTACTCTGGCTACTAAGCATTTGTGTGCATTAACTCACTTGGTACTCATGATTACAGCATGAGATGAACTGTCTCTACTTTTACAGAGTGATGATGCAAACTGTAAAATCTGACTCTAGCTCTCACCCAATCATCTACAAGGACAAAGATTCCTACTCAGGGCTCAAAGAGTCCAATAATTGTATTACAGGTTTCTAGGAACAAAAGCATCTTTAATATATATCTGTTTCCCAAAAGTAATATATAACCTAAAAATGATCTAGGTCCCACTGCTGTGTTAAGGACTAGGAATTCATTGCTGATCAGGATTGATGGACTAGTCCCAGTTCTCATGGACCTGAGTTTATTATCCATAATAAGGAGCCATACTCTTCTATGCCTAATAAAAGAATTTGCCATTGTATTATTTTTATCTGCCCAACAAATGCAGATGTTTTGCATGACATTAACAGTGTTGCATACTATTTCATTGTATATGTGATATATAAAATTAATTGACTATATGAGATATATTGTAAGTCTTCCCCATTGATAAATTTTAGTGGTTTTTTCTCTCCTAATTTTTGTTACTTGCATATAATTATTTACATGCATTTATATGAATTTATAGTATACAACTTTCATTAAAAGTTTCCATTAAAAGCATATCACTTACTATTTATAGCAACTTTGAAAATATATATTAGATATAATGACTTTTAGTTATAGCTGTTTCTGTTTCTCAATTTTGTATATAACATTCACACATTTATATATTGTAATTCATAGTGTTGTTTTGTTTCTATTTTTATTATTTATATTATTTATTTCATGTTTTTACCAGTAGAATTTTATTGTTTTCATTTTTTAACTGATTCATAAAAATTGTACATATTTGTGGGGTAGCATGTGAATTTTTTTGACAAATATATGCATTGTTTAATGTTTAAATCAGGATAAGCATATCTATCTCCCCAAACATTTATCATTTCTTTGTAGTGAAAACATCCTTTCCTCAATCCACTCTCTTCTCTACTTTTCCTAACCTTATTAACCACCATTATACTTTCAGATTCTAAGAGATCAAGTGCCCTAGATTTCACACTTGATTGAGATTATATTTAATTTTATTACAGTACTATCAGGAAATATATTTTGCAGCAAGCTTCCAATTTTGGAATTAATTAGGATTTTTCTCTATTTCTGACTTTGTCTCTAAATGAGAATGTGAATATTCATAGAATATATATGTATAGGTAGTTTTATATGTATGTTTATATACATACATGTATATGTCTGCATGTATATTTAGTAGACATATATTCCTTATATATGGAATAAATATGGAAAATATGGAATATATAATAAGCATAAATTTTATTTTAAATTATAACAGGTATTTTTCTCTATTTGTCCATTTAAGAATTTTAATCTACAAATTCTATTCAGGTCCCTTGTAATTCAAAATTTTCCTCTATATATATTTCAAGGTCTTGTTCACTAGGAAAAGTTATACATATGTTGTGTGTAGCATTCTTCATTATCCTGAAGTTGTCCTCTTTGTCTGAGTGATTGTAAAACACTTGGAATTTCACTTATTTAGATAAATATGGTGACACTTGTTTTTGCTTGATAACTTATTGTATATCTTTCTACATTATTTTTTTTTCTAATAAGTTTCTTTTAGGCAAGACTGTCTTATAGATGGTGCATTGTGCTTTTTTCCCCCAATTTGTTTTTTTTTTCTTTTTATTTAATTTTTTGATTCATTGAACACAAATGGAGTACAGCAATTGTTTTTCTGGTTGAACACAAAGTAGAGTCACCCCATCTGTGCATTCATACATGTACACAGGGCAATGATGTCTGTCACACATACTGTTATTATTCTTACCCCCCAACCTCAACCCCACCCCTCCCCTCCCTCTATGCTCTCTA
Organism: Glaucomys volans; assembly: GCA_020662805.1. Classification (NCBI taxonomy): domain Eukaryota; kingdom Metazoa; phylum Chordata; class Mammalia; order Rodentia; family Sciuridae; genus Glaucomys; species Glaucomys volans. Next base: position 27,347 of record JAJEJO010000827.1, read on the forward strand.
TCCTTTTTCCATTCTTGCCATCATTCATACAGAATAGAGGACACAGAGACAAACCCACATAAATACAGGTATCTCATACTTGACAAAGGAGCCAAAAACATACAATGGAGAAAAGACAGCCTCTTCAACAAATGGTGCTGGGAAAACTGGAAATCCATATGCAGCAAAATGAAACTAAACCCATATCTCTCACCCTGTACAAAACTCAACTCAAAATGGATCAAGGACCTAGAAATTAGACCAGAGACCCTGTACATAATAGAAGAGAAAATAGGTCCAAATCTTCATCATGTTGGCCTTGGACCAGATTTCCTTAACATGACTCCCAAAGCGCAAGAAATAAAAGCTGGAATCAATGATTGGGATAGAGTCAAACTAAAAAGCTTTTTCTCGGCAAAGGAAACAATCCCCCTATTTGCTGTACTTTCTCAGTCTCTGAAAATTTTCTTTCAGAGTTTATCAAACCATTTTCATCATGAGATAAATTTGATCTTTTATTTTTTAATCATGTTTTGTTCTGTCTAACCTTTTTTTTTTTTACTTTTATAATATGGTTTGCTGTTTTGGGTTTATCTTCCACCTGAGAAAATTTAAATGGGTATGATAATTTACTGTCTTAGTTAAAAACTGAAAATCATATACTTAAACCTGTTGTATTAGCTCATCAAATACAGCATTATCGACTTCACTTATGAAACACAAGGAAAATAGCACAATTATATGTTGCCAATTAAATGTTTTGTTCTTGCTTTTTGTTGGAAATGTTTGGAAGAATATTTTACTACTCTGCTAACTTCTAATTATTATTTTTACACATTGTATAATGTATCTTTCAAAATTATGTTAATTATAATACACTTTATATTAAATTGTTCTTTTGTGGCTTAATTACAGATAATATTTTCAGTTAATTTTGGATTTAAATGTACCGAAACTGCACTCACAAGCCATTTTATGCCATGGTATTCCCATTTGGGGAATATTTATTTCTATTTTCCTTGTTAATTAGATATAATGTATCTGAGTAATTTTTGAGATGGATACCAAATGCTATCAATTTTTCCTGCTTGCATACTTGAGGATATAATAGTGTTTTTTGCAGACTTGAGAAGCAATGTGGTTATCCTCTTACTTTTTGTCAGAGCCCTGGTGTGCTCGCCCAGCTCCTGGCACATGAAGCAGATGGGGAAACATTAGGATGGTCCTGGGTGTTTCACATCTTTCGTGGCCGGTTCCTTCTTTCTGAGCACACTTGTGGTATTACTTCATTATCCTAAGGCCTCATTATATTTTGTTATACTAAACCTTCATTATTAACTTTTTTTTTCTGAAACAAATTCTTCATTTTATAGATGTAGGTTTTTCCTATGTGTCAAGGACATTTATTTCTTTGCAAATTTTTATTTTATTTTATTTTGTTTTCATTTTATTTTTATGCCGCACTCACTGCTGTTCCCCTCAGTGCTTGACACGGTTCCACTGAGAATACTGAGGACTTTTGCACAGTCTAATCTTCTGGGAAATGTGGGCATGGCATGCTCCTTCTGGCTCTTGTAATGTTTGGCTGTCTGCATTTGCAGATTTCCAGGGAGATTTGGAACATAAAAACAAGCCTGTTTTCCCTTTAACAAGTAAGACTTTAAGCAATAGGGAACCTTGTGAGGGAATCCAGCAGGAGGTGCTGTTTGCCCCTAGGGAAACAGTAACTGCTCCCAGCTGACCCTCCACTTTCCAATACAGGTGTATATTATGATGAATAGTTTGGAAAAAAAGAAGTGCATATGGGTCGGTGGGATCTTAACAATGGCTGGCTGTGACTTACAATTGTAATAATTGTAATAATAATTGTAATTCTGCAAATTGACTTCTCACTTCTGTAAATCATTAAAGTCTGAGTTGTAAGCTAGGGTATATAAATCCCCAGAGATTGTGGATAAAGCTGATTCAGATTGGAACCAAGAATTTAGCATCAGATCTCTGAGGCTGTGTTGCTTTGTTCTCCACCTCCCCGACGCCATCCCTCTCACCAGAGGACCCTGCCACCCCTGCTAGAGCTGGACCCCAGCAGACTGGTGCCCAAACAGGGACTCTGGTAAGTGTTTTATTATTTTTCATTAATTCGAGGGGAAAGGCTAGGATCCTGTCCAGGGTGCTGCAGACCCCTTGGTAGAAGACCAAGTGAGGATAGACTGGTAATCACAGAACTAAGAGAAGATATGGGCCATGTTGAGAGCAAAGAGAGAGCTCTCTTCATTGATATTGCTAAACACTTATTAACTAGGAGAACTAGGAGTGGAATTCCGGTAACTTCGTGGCAACTGCGCGAATTCTTTTATTTTGTATAAGACTGTTCCCCTTGGTTTCCCCAAGAAGGAAGTCTTAATTTAGCCACATGCAAAAAATTAGGGGAAGAAATGCGGGCTTATTATCTTAAACATGGCTCTGAACGTGTCCCATGTGATGCATTTGCCCTTTGGAATTTGTTCAGAGATGCTATTGAACCTACACATGAAGTTATATATTTGATTAAACGAGCCTCCTCTCCGGAGGAGACTCCACTGTTGTCTACAAAAGTCCCTAATTATAAGACAATTGAGTCATCTAGTAATTCATCTGACTCAGAGGATGACAAAAATAAAGAGGACCCTGTGACCCCTGCTAGGGCTGGACACCGGCATTTTAATTTATTTATTTATTTGTTTGTTTGTTTATTTTTGTACCAGGGATTGCACCCAGAGGTGCTTTTTGTTTTTTATTCTGAGACAGGGTTTCACTAGGTTGCTCACAGACTCACTAAGTTGCTAAGGCCAGCTTCAAACCTGTGATTCTCCTGCCTCAGCCTCCTGAGCCACGGGATTACAGGCATGCGCCACTGTGCCTGGCTTCCATCTTTTTTTTGTTTGCTTTTCTTTTTTTATCCTTGGATAGGAAATGATTATTGGAACTCAGTTCTCTGGTGTGAATCCTGATGCCATTCTTTCTCCTCGCATTTGGTGAGTGCATGTCTAAGAGTCAATATGCAAGTGAAAAACAAAGTACTGCTTTATAAATTTGGAAAGTCTCCCATCAGCATGCAAAGTTTTTGATGAATCGTTGGTGAATACAGTTTAATCTACTGAGCCTGGTCTAAGTCTTTCCACCCCTTTTCCCTGAATTGGACAAAATCAAACTGGCATAGAAAATGTCTTACTCTACACTGAGCTGCAGGTCTGCTTATAGGCACTTCCTACACAAAGGTAGTGGAACAGGAGACCAAGATATGAACCTGAATGCTGAAATAGAGAGAGAGGGGAGAAATGAATAAGCATTATCAGATCTATAGTCATATAGCTTAAACAAAATGAAAAATATTAAAATCTGAACTTTCTTTTGACAGTTAAATTTGAACTTTGAGCTTTCCTCTTGAATTATGTATAATATTCTGAAAATGTTAGAAATGCCTTATTCCAGTTTTCTCATTTCATTTCTAATTTGTATTTTATGTTGGTTTTAGATAAATTGAAGTTTGACACTACTTTTTTACCTAAAATGATTTTTTTAATGAATATGATTATAATTTCATAATGTTTTATTTTTAAAATTTTATATTATTAAGTAGTATTCAGTACTTGAAAGTATGATAATGAAATTCATTGTGTCATTTATTATGTAACTTCTTCCAAGGTTACTCTATACCTGTCTGTCATTTATATGATCTTCACTTTATTCCCCCTGTTTTTTTCTGTCAATCATTAATGGCCACATTGGTCCTATGCTGCTTTCTGTTCATCTTTCAATCTGAGTGGGAGGATTGCAACAGAACTAACTATTTGCCCGAGAATAATGTAATGTGTAGTAATGTGAGTAGCTTTTTAAAAATTATTATCCCTGGCTTTTCCCATTTCCCTTTTCCTCATTCCCTCCCTCAGAGGTATCCTTTAATCCATTAGGAATTAGATTTTAGGCATGGGAATTGTTGGTATAACTTATTTATACATACATTCATTTGTTTAAGGAGTACAGAAAAGGACCTGAGGTTGCTGCTAGTTTTTGTCAACAAGCAATTTCTCTTTAAATGTATTGAATACTCTGATCCATGGGCTTTCTCTCACGCTTCTCTCCTTTGATTGATAGTTGAACACCCAGATGCAGGTTTAGATCTGGGTAGATATGTAAACGTTTCTCTTTGCTCATGTTAACTGGTCCAAAGCCACATTGCACAGTTTCCTTTCTGCCAAGGTGTTTTTTTTTTTTTTTTTTTCCTTTTTGAAGGAAGAAAGTTAGCTGGAAAAAATGTGACTTGTTCAGGAAGCTCATATATTATAAATCTCTTCTCTACCTGCCATTTCATTGTGGGACAGTTAACCCCATAGCATGTTTTCTCTTTCCCCTCTACTACCTATTCACTCCCCATCTCCCTAGTTAGGATTTCTTAGTACAACCCTTCACAGCTCTTTTTCTTACTTATTAAACAATGCAGTTTCCCAACTGGATATATGTCTTTTGATATTTGGACTCTTTCACTTTGGTCCAAATTGTTTTGCAATTGACTCTTCTTCTTTGAGGTTTACTACACGAGGTTATGACAGTTTCTAAGCACAGAGGCAGTTTTTATTTCCAATTATTCATATTCATTTCCACGAGTTTTAGGCCAGGAGACTATGAAAAGATGAATTTACTCTGCCATCCTACCTAGAATCCTCTGTATTACATTTTTATCTTTGTAAACATTAGAGAACAATGTTCAAACTCCTCAAGTCAGTTGGATAGGATGACAAAGTGCTCTTGATCTTGGCTAGACGCCGAAACGTGAGGCACATTCACTTCCTCTCTGGCTGAAGGAAATGGCACCGTGGATCTAGATCAGTAAATTCTGCACTGCCACCTGCTTTGCATCACAACTACTGAATTCATTTGTTATTCCTTAAAGTACATTATGTAATTTTAAAACTGTGTCTTTCATAGTTGAAGGGAAGTGTTAGGCACTTTAAGTGCACAGGCTCCCAGAACCCACAGGTGCAAATCCAGATGGGGTTAACTCATAAAGTAGATAAAGTATCTTACATGCAGCTTATTTTGTAGGATTCTTAGGAGGAAAAATCAAGCTTTGCTTTGTTGACCTTTAAGATCCAAGATCAATTTTCCTAATAAGAGGCAGACTGCTGCACAATTTCTGAGAAGTTGTTGAAAATCTGTACCAACTGAGACACCAGATTATATGTCCCAGTTGTCCTCAGAGGTATAAAACTTATTAGTCGACATGAAAACGCCAACAGCAGTATTTGCTCCCTTCCCCAGTGGTAGCAACCTTTGGAAATGGTTGCATACCTTTTTCAGAATTCAGAATATTTGAAACATGCACTGCACATCACCACGTTCAGGAAACTTAAGGAAGTCTGATATGTCTAAGTTAATAATAGTAGTACTAGTAATAGATCATGTTCACTTACTACACACTCTGTGCCAGGCATTGTGCTTTAAATTCAAGCATGTTATTTCAATCCTAAAAGCAACCATGAAGAGTAGACATGATTACCATGCTGCAATTATAAGAGGCAGTAACTTAGACTTGGGACAAAAAAACAACTTGTTCAGGTTTACTTAAGTGATCATCTGCTAAGGGTGTCACTCAGAATTCAAATTCAGAAACTGATTCCAGAGCTGTACCAAAACCATGTTTCTCCACCATTTCTTCTATGTCTATGCATTTTCAAAAAAATTAAGTACATAGTGTGAAAAGAAGTGCTTACTTTGAGCACATTATGCCTGTGTTACATGAACTTCATAGCATACACACTTTTATCAGTCAAATTGGTTCCTCGCATAAATCTCATTTTCTTTAAAAAATAAAATGTTCATATCCTTTCAAATATGTTACTGAAAAAAAGAAAGGAAAGTTGCAAACATTGAATCCCAAGCAGGAAGAAGGCCTTATCCTGTCATGTGTTTCTGTTTACTTTATACACTTAAGTCAAAATTAGAGTGGCTTAGACATGCCACTATATAAAATTTAGAAATGCCTGATGAAAGTTTATATAATTTAGTAAAAGCCTGTCTCTACTGTGAAATTAAATATTTAGGTAATGAATAGGAAATAGAATGTGTGCAATTTTAATATCTGGTCCCAAATTTGGAATAAAGAAATTTTATTATCAAGCAGTAGATATATCATAAATCAATTTATCTGTAGGAGTCTCTGAATAGATATACATATAAATGTTTACATATATATAGATGCTTTATGTTTCTATGTTTTAATCTCAAAGACCATTTCAAAGTTGATAAAAGTATCCTACCTTTCAATCATCCACTTTATCCCATTTATTCTTATGAAAATAAAACATAGGATGTTGCTTGGCTACACACGTTTATTCACAGAAAGCAGACATTTTGAGCACTGGGGGTTTTCCTTAGCCAATGGGTTCAGAATATACATATTCTGAAATTGTCCCTTTGTACCATAGAAGAACAATTTTTGAGTTTCATGTGGCTTTTCAGAGTCCTTCCAGTAGGATTGAGATCTCGTTATTTTGTAGTCATAACAATAATATACTTTATCTACTCTCAGGGCATTTGCACATCACTGTTACCTCTTGCTAAAATATTCTTTCTCCAGTATGTTCCAAATTTGCCTCCTTCTCATTCAGGTTTTACTTCTAATAAACTTTTTCCAAAGATTTTTTTTAAATCACATTCCCTAAAATAGGTTCCTCTTCCCTCAAACAATTCCAAAATTATTTGCTTATTTATTATCTGTCTTCCACTTCAGCATAACCTCTTAAGGAAGAGAGGTCTTCTCTGCTTTATTTGCTGCAATGTGTCTATTGCTTAGAATATATTCTAGGACAATTGCTCAATAATTACTTATTGATTGACTGTCAGTATGAGCAAGGATAAGTAGAAAAGCCAACAGCACCAGGTTAACTAAGAAGATCAAAATCACACTGCAAAGGCCCTGAAAATTAAACTGTTATTGAACCCTCAGCATACACAAGCAGGCCAGGATATGTGTGCTAAATCTAAACCAATTAGTCTGCTAAAATAAGAGACTTTTTAGGACCCATAGTTTCCTCACATCAGAGACAGAATATTAAAGTTACAAATTAAATATCATCCATCATAATAAATACCAGGAACACTCCTCACAACTGATAAGGAAAGACAACTGACCCTAACACCATATGAATTAGATGTTGGAATTATATGACAAGAATTTTAAAGAAGCCATATAAAAATATTTCAGCGATTACAAATTGGAAACAAATGAAAAATTTAAAAACTCAACACAGATAGATAGGTTATAAAACAATGACCAATATAAATTATAAAGCTGAGAGTCAAAGTCATACAAATAGAAATATAAAGTCGGCTGGTTGGTAACGTTATTGGATGGGGATGCCAGTAGGTGTCGATTAGTTGACCTTGATAACAGAACAATAAAATTCAATCAATCTCAGGTACAGAAAGAAAACAGATTGAAAATAAAATAATCAACATTTCAGGGACATATAGAAGATAAACAAAAGGTTCAAATCATAGGTGTTCTACAAGGAGAAGAAAAAGAGAGTAGGCATGAAAAAATATTCAAAGACATAATGGCTAAAATCTTTCCAAATTGATGAATGATATAAATCTACAAATATATGAAAGTAACCAAAGCAAAACCAGATAAACCCAAAGAAATCAATGCCAAGATACATCACAATTAAACTTCTGTGTATTGATGACAAAGAAACAAGGAAACAAACAAAATCTTGAAAAGAATCCAGTGACAAATGTCACATTGTCCATAGTGGGAAAATAATTCAAAAGACAGTGAATATTTTTCTTAGAAACCACAGCAACCAAAAGAAATTATCAATATTAGTCTAAGTGCTGAAAGGAAAGAATTCACATTTGCAGATTCTTTATCTCATAAAGTTCTTCAATAATACATGGGAAATAAAGACATCTTTGTCAACAGTAGACCTATTGGCTAAAGAAAATATTGGCTAAAGAAAGTTCTTCAAATAGAGAAGAAATGACCAAAAAATCTGTGACATTAGATGCAAAGAAGGAATGATGCAAAGAACAGTAATTTGAGGGTATGCAATAGACTCTCCTTTTCAAGTGTGTTTTATAAATTGTGCTTGCTTATTGAAAAATCAGTTGACAGTCAAAGAAGTTATATTTGAAAAGCAAAATGTTGAAAATATATAAATTGAAGTCAGGTTTCCACACTTAACACAAAGTGGAAAAATTATACATGTACCCATTTTGGGAAACTTGAAAGAGAAGAGAAAATTCAATCCAAAGTAAGTAGAAAGCTTTAATAATGGGTAGAAATCAATGAAATGAAAAGGGGATTTAAAATTATGAAAATATGTGAAACAGTAAGCTGTTTTTTAAGATAAGGCAAATAAAATTAATCAGCTAGGTAAATCAAAATAAATGAGGTTAAATGAGCAGTGTCACAAATGAAACAAGGGTCAACAATATTGTGATCACCTTTACCAAACAGATAATAAGGGAATATTATGAAAATACTATACTAATGGTGGACCAATTGCTTAAAATTGGTCCACCATTGCTTAAAATTAATTGCCAAACAAATCCAATGATTAAAATAAATATGAATAGTTTTATATTTTTAAGAAATTTAATAAATAAAACTTCCTCCTAAGTTAAATGACAAATATATTTTTTCTGGTAAACTCATAACACTTAAAGAAGAAATAAAAATATGATACAAATCCTTTAAGATCAATGAATGCATTTTAATTCTTTATGAGATTAATATTGTAATGTAAAAGCTACAATGGTTATGGCTGTTGGCAGACACAACCGCAGCTATCAGCTAACCGCCTGGTCCCATGCCCCTGTCAGCTTGCCACAGCAGGCAGCAGGCCGGCTCTAGGTTTACCCTGAAGTCTGGCTCTAGCCTCAGGCCTCAGGCTCCTAGCAGCCCATCATGGGACCTTGCGGGCTCCCTCCCCATTGGTCAGGCACAGGAAATGCCTGAGGGGAAGGCAAGGGGGATATGACAGCTCCCCCACCCTTTCCCTGTAGCTAGCTCGCCATTGGTCTGTTGGTCAGCCTGTCATCGCCAGCCATTGGTCCATTCATCAGCCTGTCCTTGCCAACCATTGGCTGATCCCTAGCCCACCAAAATTCAATTTCAACAATTAGCCCTATCATCGTTTTGCCTGGGAAGTTCGAGAGCTTAAAAGAAGCTCCTTGGCCATGTTCTCTCTCTCTCTCTCTCTCTCTTTCTCTTTCTCTTTCTCTTTCTCTTTCTCTCTCTCTCTCTTTCTCTTCAGGGCAGACACTGTTCATCTGCCTAATAAAAAAATCTCTGTGTGAGTTCTGGCATCTGCAGTCATTTTTCTGGGCACTTTTTCCATCCTTGTAATATTACCTTGATGCCCAAAACAGAAAAATCTATTGCAATGGCAATTACAGTAACTACAGACATATTTTCTTTGGAACAGATGCAGATGCCTTTAATGATATCAGATAGTCCTTGTCTTAATGACTCTTGGTTTCACCAATGGAAGCAACAACTTAAAAAAATATGCACCTAGCCTGCCCCACTTCAGTTTTTTGTTGTGAATTTTGTTTTGATTTTTAAAAATCTCTTTAGTACTAATATCCTAGATAAATGCTATAATTGTATTTATAGTTCCCACATTTTTATTGTTTGTGTGTTTGTTTTTAAACAGATGCTTAGTGGGGCCTAAGTACCAGTTTTTATATTTCTTGCCATCACTGGGTACTATATTACTGAATGGTTTTCTCCAATCTAAAGGTCAAATATTCTATTTCTTGTAGTAAGTGGATTCAATTTGAGGTTCAAGGTTTATTTTTATTATCATAGGCTTTTTAAGTTACAGAGGAATTTGTGAGATGGGACACTACTTCAGTACTTTTGGGAACAATATCCAATTCACCCATATTCTTATAAATTTTAAGGCTCATTTTTAAAGCTAATAAAAATGGCATCTAGATAAACCTGAAAGCTGTGCTGATTGCCTGTGCTTTGACATCAAGCAAGAATATTGTTCATGAAAAGAACATTTTTTTGTCAATTCAGTCAAGTGCTTGTGGACTTTACTGAATCCTTTCTTCAAGTTAAGAGTAAGTCACCCAAACTTCGATATTAAGCCTAAGAATAAAGAAAGCAGTTAATAAATAATTTGTTTCAACCATATGTAATAATAGGTCATGTTGAAGTAAGGAAAACATTTTTATCATCTAATTATGTATCATTGCATACTTATTATTACTAATTTCAGGTTTTGTACCTGAAGGCCTATAATCTAGGAATGATAGCTGGATAGGCTTTGCAGAACGCTGCCAAAGTCATGCATTTAAATAGCATGTATTTAAATATTATTATATATAGAAACCACATGCAGTGGTTGCTGTTTTAAATTGTCTACTCTTAGGAGATTCACTATTTATAATGAAATACACTTTCCTATATTTTTCACTTATAACTCATAAGGAGGGATACACTAAAAAAAAGAACAGGTTATCACATTTTAATTAAACTTTATGTCCTGAGAGAAATGATGAGAAATGAAAGAAGATTCAGAGTAATTAGATGCCACAAAAAATCATCAGAGACCTTGTGAAAGTGATTATCATACATCAGTGAACCACATAAGAGGTCCAAAAATACATATGCTTTATACTAATCTACATGTTCAATGTATATCTTAAAGAATTTAAAGAAGTTTGCTTTCCTTTTCTCCTCCTCCTCCCCCTCCTCTCCCCCCTCCTCCTCCCCCTCTTCCTTGTCCTGCTCCCTCCTCCTCCTCCTCCTCCTCCTCCTCCTCCTCCTTCTTCTTCTCTTCATCTCCATCTCCATCTCCATCTCCTTCTCCTTCTCCTTCTCCTTCTTCTTTCTCTCTTCTTTTCAATGATTAGAAGCTAATAATAAAAAAAATTCAGATGACTACTGAGAAAATGGGCATAAGTATGCATTAACAACAAAGTTAACCAGTGACTGTATTCTTCTAAATTTAAGGTATATTTTGGTTCTCTGAAACATGAATTTAAAAATATAAATCAGTAGGACAATATCTTTTCTCTGCTTTCAAGTGTTTGGATAAACTATTTAACTGAGACATTTCCCCATCTTCCTAGGTAGTCCCAGACCAGCTATGTGCTGGTATTGTTAGTTTCATCTTTCTTTTCAGAATCACTTCCTGGCTTCCTTTGCTCTAATGTGTGTTTCAAGGATTTCAGTCTTTAAATTTATTTTCCATATTCCTTTTTCAAAAATCTCCCAGGTGAGCTTGGTCAATAAGTGCCCTAGTGGAAATCTGGAGTTGGAAGGAGGGGAGAGAACAATGTATTTCCCTTTGACATTTTATGGTTTTTAATTTTTTTTTATTTGTTCTATGAAGTGCCCTTAAAAGCTCCCTTGTCTGTTTGATCCCTCAAGGGTAAAGACAACTTCCTGCTGGGGCCCATTTTTGGTTGATGCACAGTTCCAATTTTGTCTTCTTGATTCTTCTAATATATTTGTGATCACCATTTTTCACCATGTTAGAGTCTCTCTATTTAATCATGGAATTTGTTGTGCTGACAGTATTTGACATTGTACTTTCCTTAACTATTGTGCCAATCTCACTTTTATATAATTTAAAAATTGTTCTCCCAATTAGAATAACTTGTAGAGAAGAAAAAGAGAGAATTACATTGCTCTTTTTCCATTTTGTATTTCCAGGCCCATAGAAATCAGCTGATAATTGCTGAGGAAAGGAAGGAAGAAATAATGAAAAACAAAAACAAAAATGAGGAAGAAAGAATGAAAAGGAAGGAACTTCTAAGTATTTTTACATTGATAAAATTAGAGAACTCTTGAGTCTGTATAATTCATCTTAAAAGTCAATAATTGAGGTTTAGGCTTATGGGTAGAAGTGACAGAGTACGAGAGGAATTGTTTCTCTTTTGATAAGATTAAAGTTGTGATTGAAGAGACAAACTGGAAAAGGTTAAGTGTGTAACTGCATTAATCAAGTGATAAACATTTTTTATAGTTTCAAAATGTTATATTCATTTTAAACAGAAGTTGTGTAATTGGCAATTTTTGTGTGTTTTTGTTTTTATTTGTTTGCTTTTCTCCCTGTGGAAACTCAAAGGAAGATATATCTTCGGTCACTTTGGTACCTGCTGTTCTGCTACTCAGGCACCTTTCCTGTACTGTAGAGGTTAGAAAGTTTTAAGCTCTGTGTACATTTCCCAGAATTCTTTGATGTAGTCTTCCAAGACTTTATGCCAAATCTGGAAAAAAAAATATGAACAGTATTTAGAGGAAAAACAGGTGGCAGATCTAACACATCCTTCAGGTGCTAAGGTAACTGAAGTGACTTAACCATTTGCCATGGTTAAGTTGTAGTAAATCTGGAACCAGCACATGGATCAGTAACCCCCTGACTGTGGCAGGGAGAAGAGTTTCCTACCTGGGCCACTTTAGGATAGGATTAGAAGATGAAAAAAAAAAATAGACAAATTAAAATCAACAGAGATTATTTAAGCAAAGGACAATGATTCATTTTTTGGGCAGCCCTTTGAACCAGAAGGTGTTCAGAGAGCTTTACCTAGCATCTTGAGCAGTGAGTCTGACCTCTAAAGAAAGTATAAAAGCCAAATGATTAACTTCAATTAAACATTTCTCTTAGTTGGGCAAGGTCTTATGCATTACCTACATGTGATTGGTTCAAAGTAGTTTGGAATAGACTGAGACCCAATTGTTATTATAAAGCATATACTCCTGGTTATTTTTTTGGCTTGTTTTCATTCTAAATCGGGTTCAGTTTGTTATGTTGGAATTCAAGCACAGAGAGAGCCTCAGGCTAATAGACTCCTGCTTATTTAATTTAACCAATATGAAAGTTGAACTTGGGGCCTGCTTCTCAACAGGACCAACATTTTTTAACAACTAGAGTCCCTGAACTAAATCCATTTGCTGATACTCAGGGCTGAACCCTATCTATCTAAGATCATTTTGCATTATTATCTCAATCATAATGAAAGTAAGTTAAATTTTATGTTTACATTTAATAGGATGAAAATAAAGGCATGCTTGAAATAAAATCTAAATGTAAAATTCAAGTTTGGGGATTTTTATTATTTTTATTTTTTTAGCAAAAAATGAGAGATCTGGTAGAGGAGACATTTTTCCAACTCAGCTTTGAGGGCTGCACACACATGGGACTATTCATTAAGGAAATAGTAAGCAAAGGCAGAATGGTCCCTGTTTTTGTCATAGCATTGTTTACAGAGGAATTTATCAATCTTAGAGAAACTTAGATTCCTAGAATCTTAGATAATCACCCAAGTAGTCCAAAATTGCAATTGAAAAATTATGAGGTAACATTACAGTTTGCTATGAAAATGTTTAAACTGATGACTGTTTGAGGGTCAAAACATATTACCTTCAGAAATAGGTATCAAGCCAATATACAATTACAATTTAGAGTTAATGAGAGCATGTGAAGGGAGGGATAGAGGGAGGGACAGAGGGAAAGCCAGGCAGAGGTATTGTGCAAAATCCAGAGGTCAACAAGAATGTGGGGTGATTCAGGAGGTGAAATCAAACCATGGTTGTTAGAACACAGAGAACAAGGGTACCTGGATGAAGCAGAAGCCAGAGAGCCAGTGCTAGGTCACCTGGGCCATGCTGGCCATGTTCATAAGGCTAGTTCTTATTTAACAGAAATGAAGGACAAGGAAGTTGCAGAAGTTCCTTTCCTGTGTTTTACATAGGAAGGGGGAATTACAGCAATTTAAAGGGCTGTTCACGTGGTTAACAATTATTGGACAATTACAGGGAGCATCTTTATACTAAGAACAGACTCTTCAGCTTTTTGATCCCTGCCTTTACCTGAATCACCTTTTCCTTTTATTCTTTCTGTTGTTTTTTTTTTAGAATACCTTAATTCATTGGCTTTTCTTATTACAAGCTTCATCCACGGATTACTAAATGTTGAATGCTCCCTTTTAAATCAAACATGTTTTTACATCTACTTGTCTGCTCCCCTGCTCTTCTCATTGTTTTAGTTTATTTCTGTATTTTAGCTTTTTATACTTAATGATAATTCTAACTAATTTTATTTCTACTACTATATTGGCCACAATGAAGAAGTGGGTATGCTGTTGTGGTCTTCAGGTCTTCAGATAAGTCTATGAGTAGTATACAGAAATAAGAAACAGAGATCTGAAGTTTCATAACTGCTTGGAAATTCTGAAACACAAACCAATCATCTTTGGGGATGGACACAACAATAATTTAGTGTTTTAGATGTTTTAACTGGTGACTGTAATTTTATGTCATAACCTGGTATTCTCCCTGTTGCTAAGAAATAGAGATCCTTCTGGTAGTTTTACTATAGGGTTGCTCTGTATTTCCTGAGGACTTTTTAATTGATTTCAGATATGTGTTAATCTTTTTAGTCATTTGTTCAATGAAAAGGAATATCAGTGCTATCAAAAACAGAATTAAATTCAATGAATCCTAAATGAAGATGATATTATTATTATTATTATTATTATTATTATTATTATTATTTCAAAACTAATGCAGTCATTTCCACAGATAGCTCAATCCAAAATAAAAGTGTGATCTTGGTATAACAGATTAATTTCTTTCACAAAGCAAACTAATAAATTAGCTATGAGATTACATTTTTCCTGTTCCTATTTGAATAGCTGCAGCTTTCATTATTTTGAGACTAATAAAAAATTTACCCACTTCAAATGAGGAAAGAATTCTACTGTTATTTTCATAACACAATTCAGAATCAATGAATAGTGGAAGCAAAAGTGTAGGGAGAAAATGTTAATTTTACACAATAGATGCCAGGATATTTTTTTAAATAAAAGAATTGTAGAATTGTTCACTATTGAAAGAAATAATGATGAAAAAGGACAGATGTATAAAAAATTTGAATTAGAAACTTTAAAATAATTAATACTTTCAAAATTGTGAACTTCAGAAAATGAATAACTAGGCATCCTGACAGCTGTGTTCTGCAAAAATCCTCCTCTACCCTTCTACACAAGATTCTGATTTACAACTTTCCCTGAAGCTGAAGCTTGTTTCCATAGAAATATATCTAGTTTCTTCTTAGGCCTATGATTCCCTTAAGGATCTCAAAGCTATTGTTTTCCTAGTTTAAGGAAAATAAAATACAAGTAACTTTCTCATGCAGTGAGCCAGTATCACTTTTTGACTTTAAAAAAATTAATGAAAATAATACAGATAAGCAAACTGTAACTCCCACTATAGGACTTTTTATAAAGTCTAATGTTAAATTATGGTTGATATTTAGATGCCTGTAATTGTCAAAAACAACATAAAATATAGTGAAATTTAGGACCTAATCTTAGAGTTACTAAAAATAGAACAAGTAGAATTTTGTAGTTCCCTGTTTTTATTCAAATAAGGGCGGAAATATTAAGAGATATTATAAACTTATTAGTATGGTAATAGTATATATTTAAGCAAGCATTTAATATAGATGGATTAATACTAATATTAATAGTTTGCCATTATTTAAATTACATATTTGGATATATGTGCTATATTAATAATAAAGCAACATGGAGACCAGTATACTCTAACCAGACTGTAAGCATAGATATATTTAAATAATAATTTGTCAATAATATGAATTCTGGAAGCAAAGTAAGTTGGTTACTTGTAACTTTTCTGTATTTTCACTGATTTACCAAATGCACATAATTAAATTGATTTTAATTTTAATACTGCTTTTTGGCATTATATACTTTCTTTGGTGTTTTATATTGAAACATTCTAACATGTCAGAAATATTTTTAAGTGGTAAAATGAACTGCACATACTCTCCATTCATATCCATCACTCTTATACACCTTTCCTCTCCTTTGCACTAACACTGTGTATATTTGTCTGAATCACTTAAGAGTTAGTTGGAGACAACACTGTTTTACCCCTTAGTAGTTTACTATGTGTCTTGTAAAAATAAAACATAACTGGAATATATTCATCATATTTAAAAAATTTAACACTGATACAATCTTTTTTTTTTTTTTTTAGCATTTTAAGCAGGTTTTATTTAAAAGTAGTAATACAAACTTCTCCCGAGAGGGAGAAGGGGGGCCATGGCTGATGTTCTAGAATTCTCAAGAAGTGAGCTACCCTACATCTCTTATAGGTTAGGGTCTTCTTTGTTCTGCCCCTTCCTCTGACCCTTATCTCTCCTACCTGCCCATATGGCAGGGGTGACACAGCAAAAAGGTGAGATGTAAATGGCAGGGGGAAGGGCCACATGGAGATAACACTGATAAAATCTTAGTACCTGATAAAGTGTTCACAATCACATTTACAATTTTGTCTCAGTAATTTCTGTAGGACCTGTATTATTTTGCTATTCTTTAATGATCTAAAAATACAGGTTTATTCCTTTTTTTGATTGTTACATTTCAGTGATCTCATTGATCTAGATTTTCCCAGCACCTTTTTCAAAAATTATATATTGAGCCAGGCATGGTGCCACATGCCTATAATCCCAGTGGCTCAGGAATGTGAGGCAGGAGGATCACTAGTTCAAAGCCAGTCTCAGCAACTTAGTGAGACCCTGTCTTAAAATAAAACATAAAAAGAGACTGTGGATGTGAGTCAGTGGTTAAGTGCCCCTTGGCTCAATCCCCTTCCCCCAGATATATATAGACAAATTTGGATTGTATAAATATGTGGGGATGTAGGGGTTTTTGTCACCTCCAGCATGGGTGAGGGAAAGGATTTCTGTAGGAAGAAGGTGCTGGCTGTAAATTAATCACTAAGAAACTTAATAATAATAATAATAAAAATCACAGGAGACAATTATCTTTTTAAATTGAAGAGGGCATGATGGATTGAGCCATGCTAAGATCTGGCTTCTAATAACAACTGAGAAGCCCACCTTCCCTTTGTTTAAAGTCATACAGGTAAAGGGGGACCAGGAGGAGCTTCTTCTGTGAGGAACAGGATGGGGTGGCATTAAGGAAGTCATTTGCTTTAGTGGTTCATCCCAGTAGAATTAGCATGTCCTCAGGTGGAGAGCCACTCTGCATGGAAGTCACATACTCCAGGCTCTCTGAAAGGGTCTCTCATGACTGCCAGTTCCAGGAAGTCAGACTTCTGTGTCCCGTGGCTCAGCCAGGCCTGATTCTGCTAGTCATGGATGACTTCCTACAATGGGGTATAAAATAATAATATGAATATAATATGGAATAAGTACATTAAGTTACTAGCAAGTCCACCTCATATACTTGACTTTTTGTGATAAGAACATTTGGAAGTTATTCTAAAAATTTTGAATGCATAATACCTTATTATTTTTTATTATCATCATTATTATTAATTTTGGTACTGGAGACTGAACCCAGGGTCTCACACATGCTAGGCAAGCATTCTACCACTGAGCTGCATCCCCAGCCCTTTTGTATTTTTCATTTTGAATCAAGGTTGTATGTACTTGATAAGGCTGGCTTTGAACTCCCAAACTTTCTTCCTTATACTCCTGAGTCACTGGAATACTCTTATTAAAATAGATTATCTTCAGCATACTGAGAAATAGATCTTAACAAGGTATTAAGGTTTGGATGTGAGATGTCCCCCTAAAGCTCATGTGTGAGATAATGCAAGAGGGTTCAGAGGAGAAATGATTGGTTTATGAGAACTTTAACTCAATCATTGAATTAATCCCTTCATGGGTGATAACTTAAGGTGGGTAGGGTGTAGTGGGAAGAGGTGAGCTTTGGGGGCATGGCTTTGGAGTATATATTTTGTATTTGGTGAGTGGAATCTCTTCTGCTTCCCTCTGCCACACTCTTGGGCATATTGTTCAGCCTCACATGGAGCCTTGAGGAATGGAGCTGGCTGTTTGTGGACTGAGACTTCTGAATCCTTGAGCCCTTAAATAAACTTTTCCTCCCCTAAAATTGTACTGGTCAGTCATCTAATCACAGCAGTGAAAAAAGCTAAAATAAAAGGAAACTCTGATGTCTATGATTTTGTACACTTTGGCAATCATCTCTATCTCACCACCAGTTTTCGGCCTCTATAATCACCATTCTGCTCTTTACTTTGGAGTCAACTGTTCTAGGTTCCTTATATCATGAGAATATGTAGTGTTTGTCTTTTGGTGCCTGGCTTATTTCACTTAACATAATGTTCTCCAATTCAAACCATATTGTTTCAAAAGAAAATTTCTTTCTGTTTTAAGAATGAATATTATTTCATAATATATGTATCCTTCTATTGATGGACACATATTGGTTGCAGCAGTTGGCCACTGTGAACAGGGCTTCAGTGAACATGAGGCAGCAGGCTATTCAACTGATTTCCAATCTTTAGGGAAAATACCCAGAAGTGGGAATGTGGAGTCATATAGTAATACTAATTATTTTTTATTTTTTAAGAACCTCCATATTGATTTCCATAATTAATATTCTTACCACATTATTTCCCTAACACCTAGCAGTTTTGAACACTTTTTTTTATGTACATGCTGGCCTTTTGAATGTGTCTTCTTTGAGGAAATGTTTATTTAATTTCCTAATTATATATGAATTGCCTTTTTTTCTTTTTATATATATACATATGTTTTTTATTTACTTATTGATTCATTGAACACAAATGGAGTACAGCTACTGTTTCTCTGGTTGTACACAAAGTAGAGTCACACCATCTGTACATTCATACATGTACACAGGGCAATGATGTCTGTCACACATTCTGTTATTATTCTTACCCCCCCACCCTGACCCCACCCCTCCCTTCCCTCCATGCTATCCATCCTTTTTCCATTCTAGTCACCCTTCCCCCACCCCCACATATTCATCATCGTTCACTTATCAGAGAGACCATTCAGCCTTTGGATTTTGGGGATTGGCTGATCTCACGTAGCATAACAGTCTCCAAAATCATCCATTTACCTACAAATGCCATAATTTTATTCTTCTTTATAGCTGAATAATACTCCATTGTGTATATATACCACAGTATCTTTATCCATTCATCTATTGAAGGGCATCTAGGTTGGTTCCACAATCTAGCTATTGTGAATTCAGCAGTTATGAACATTGATGTGGCTGCATCACTGTAGTA
Organism: Glaucomys volans; assembly: GCA_020662805.1. Classification (NCBI taxonomy): domain Eukaryota; kingdom Metazoa; phylum Chordata; class Mammalia; order Rodentia; family Sciuridae; genus Glaucomys; species Glaucomys volans. The sequence continues at coordinate 46,449 of JAJEJO010000827.1, forward strand.
ATCTGATTTTAAGTCCTT
>JAJEJO010000827.1:46566-70191 GCA_020662805.1 Glaucomys volans
GCATTTCTCTTATATGAATCCATTCCAAGTTTCCTAAGGAATCTCCACACTGCTTTCCAGAGTGGCTGCACCAACTTGCACTCCCACCAGCAATGTATGAGTGTACCCTTTTCCCCACATCTTTGCCAACACCTGTTGTTGCCTGTATTCTTAATAATAGACATTCTAATTGGGGTAAGATAAAATCTTAAGGTGGTTTTGATTTGCATTTCTCTTATAACAAGGGATGTTGAACACTTTTTCATGAATCTGTTGATTGCTTGTAGATCTTCCTCTGAAAAGTGTCTGTTCATTTCCTTGGCCCATTTATTGATTGGGTTATTAGTGTCCTTGGTGTAAAGATTTTTGAGTACTTTGTAGATTCTGGAGATTAGTGCTCTGTCTGAAGTGTGTGTAGCAAAGATTTTCTCCCACTCTGAAGGCTCTCTCTTCACATTGCTGATTGTTTCCTTTGCTGAGAAAAAGCTTTTTAGTTTGACTCTATCACAATCATTGATTCCAGCTTTTATTTCTTGTGCTTTGGGAGTCATGTTAAGGAAATCTGGTCCTAGACCAATGTGATGAAGATTTAGACCTATTTTCTCTTCTATTGGGTGCAGAGTCTCTGCTCTAATTTCTAGGTCCTTGATCCACTTTGAGTTGAGTTTTGTACAGGGTGAGAGATATGGGTTTAGTTTCATTTTGCTGCATATGGATTTCCAGTTTTCCCAGCACCATTTGTTGAAGAGGCTGTCTTTTCTCCATTGTATGTTTTTGGCTCCTTTGTCAAGTATGAGATACCTGTATTTATGTGGGTTTGTCTCTGTGTCCTCTATTCTGACCTACCTGTCTATTTTGGTGCCAATACAACGCTGTTTTTGTTACTATTGCTCTGTAATATAGTTGAAGGTCTGGTATTGTGATATCCCCTGCTTCACTCTTCTTGCTAAGAACTGCTTTAGCTATTCTTGGTCTCTTATTCCTCCAAATTAATTTCATGATTGGTTGCTCTATTTCTATGAGGTCCATCATTGGGATTTTAATTGAAATTGCATTGAATTTGTACAGCGCTTTTGGTAGTATGGCCATTTTGACTATATTAATTCTGCCAATCCAAGAACATGGGAGATCCTTCCACCTTCTCAGACTTTCCTTAATTTCTTTCTTTAGTGTTCTGTAGTTCTCATTGTACAGGTCTTTCACTTCTTTTGTTAGGTTGATTCCCAAGTATTTTATTTTATTTTTTTTGAGGTTATTGTGAATGGGGTAGTTTTCCTGATTTCTCTCTCAGAGGATGCATCACTTACGAATAAAAATGCATTAGATTTATGAGCATTAATTTTATATCCTGCTACTATACTGAATTCATTTATGAGTTCCAGAAGTTTTCTGGTGGAATTCTTAGGGTCTTCTAAATAGAGAATCATGTCATCATCAAATAGGGATAGTTTGAGCCCTTCTTTTCCTATTCGTATTCCTTTAATTTCTTTGGTTTGTCTAATTGCTCTGCCTAGAGATTCAAGGACAATGTGGAATAGTAGTGGCGAAAGAGGGCATCCCTGCCTTGTTCCAGTTCTCAAGGGGAATGCTTTCAATTTTTCTCCATTTAGAATGATGTTAGCTGTGGGTTTAGCATAGATAGCCTTTACAATGTTAAGGAACATTCCTCCTATCCCTATTTTTTCTAGTGTTTTGAGCATGAAGGGGTGCTGTATTTTATCAAATGCTTTCTCTGCATCTATTGAAATAATCATGTGGTTCTTGACTTTAATCTATTGATGTGGTGAATTACATTTATTGATTTCTGGATGTTGAACCAACCTTGCATCCATGGGATGAAACCCACTTGGTCATGGTGCACTATCTTTTTAATATGATTTTGTATGCGATTTGCTAAAATTTTGTTAAGAATTTTTGCATCTAAGTTCATTAGGGAAATTGGTCTGAAATTTTCTTTCCTCGATGTGTCCTTCTCTGGTTTTGGTATCAGAGTGATATTAGCTTCATAGAATGAGTTTGGAACGGTTCCCTCCTTCTCTATTTCATGAAATAATTTGAGGAGTATTGGAATGAGCTCTTCTTTGAAGGTCTTGTAGAACTTGGCTGTGAATCCATCGGTCCTGGACTTTTCTTTGTTGGTAGGCTTTTGATGACTACTTCTATTTCATTGCTTGAAATTGATCTGTTTAAGTTGTGTATGTCCTCCAGATTCAGTTTGGGTGGCTCATATGCCTCTAGGAAACTGTTGATGTCTTGCAGGTTTTCTATTTTGTTGGAGTATAAATTTTCAAAATAGCTTCTTATTATGTTTTGTATTTCAATAGTGTCTGTTGTAATATTTCCATTTCCATCACAAATTTTAGTAATTTGGAGTTTCTCTCTCCTTCTCTTCATTAGCATGATTAAGGGTTTATCAATTTTGTTTATTTTTTCAAAGAACCAACTTTTTGTTTTGTCAATTTTTTGAATTGTTTCTTTTGTTTCAATTTCATTGATTTCAGCTCTGATTTTAATTATTTCCTGTTTTCTACTACTTTTGGTGGATGGTCTGTTCCTCTTTTTCTAGGGCTTTAGCTGTAATGTAAGGTCATTGATTTGTTGACTTTTCATTCTTTCATTGAATGCACTTCCTGCAATGAATTTTCCTCTTAGCACTGCTTTCATAATATCCCAGAGATTTTGATATGCTGTATCTTTGTTCTCATTGAGCTCTAAGAATCTTTTAATTTCCCCCCTAATGTCTTCTGTTATCCATGTATCATTCAATAGCATGTTATTTAATCTCCAGATGTTGGAGTAGTTTCTGTTTTTAACTTTATCATTGATATCTAATTTCATTCCATTATGATCTGATAGTATACAAGGTATTATCTCTATGTTTTGTATTTGCTAAGAGGAGCTTTGTGGCATAATATATGGTCTATTTTAGAGAAGGATCCATGAGCTGCTGAGAAGAAAGTGTATTCACTTTTTGATGGATGAAATATTCTATATATGACTATTAAGTCTAAATTAGCGATTGTGTCATTGAGTCCTATGGATTCTTTGTTCAATTTTTGCTTGGAAGATCTGTCCTATGGTGAGAGAGGTGTGTTAAAGTCCCCCAGTATTATTGTGTTTTGGTCTATTTCGTTCCTGAAATTGAGAAGGATCTGATTGATGTACATGGATGCGCCATTGTTTGGTGCATAAATATTGTTATGTCTTGCTGACTTATGCTTCCTTTAAGCAGTATGAAATGTCCTTCTTTATCCGTTCTGACTAACTTTGGCTTGAAGTCTGCTTTATCTGAAATGAGGATGGAAACTCCTGCTTTTTTACTCAATCTATGTGCATGGTATGCTTTTTCCCAACCTTTAATCTTTAGTCTGTGGGCATGTTTTTCTATGAGATGAGTTTCTTGAAGGCAGCAAGCATATTGTTGGGTCTTTCTTTTTAATCCAATCTGCCAGTCTATGTCTTTTGATTCATGAGTTTAAGCCATTTATATTCAGGGTTATTATTGAGATATGACTTGTATTTCCTGTCATTTTAGCTTTTTTGGGGCTTTTAACTTAACTTTGCTTCTCCTTTGATTGGCTGTTTCTTTAGGGTAATTCCTCCCCATGTTGACTAACATTGTTATTTTTCATATCTTCCTCTTGGAATATTTTGCTGAGAATGTTCTGTAGGGCAGGCTTTCTCTTTGTGAATTCTTTAAGCTTTTGTTTATCATGGAAGGATTTTATTTCATCATCAAATCTGAAGGTAAGTTTTGCCGGGTATAAGATTTTTGGTTGGCATCCGTTTTCTTTCAGAGCTTGAAATATGTTGTTCCAGGCCCTTCTTGCTTTAAGGGTCTGGGCTGAGAAATCTGCTGATATCCGTATTGGTTTCCCCCTGTAGGTAATCTGCTGCTTTTCTCTTGCAGCCTTTAAAATTCTATCTTTGTTTTGTATGTTAGGTATTTTCATTATAATGTGCTTTGGTGTGGATCTGTTGTAATTCTGTGTGTTTGGTGTCCTGTAAGCCTCTTGTAATTGATTTTCCATCTCATTCTTCATATTTGGGAAATTTTCTGATATTATTTCATTGAACAGATTATTTATATACTTGTTTGTATCTCTGTGCCTTCCTCAATCCCAATAACTCTTAAATTTGTTCTTTTCATGATGTCCCATATTTCTTGGAGGGTTCATTCATGATTCCTAACCATCTTCTCTGTTTGTTTGGCTTTGTTTTCAAGATTAAATATTTTGTCTTCATTGTCTAAGCTTCTGTCTTCCAAGTGATCTATTCTGTTAATTATGCTTTCTATTGAGTTTTTAACTTGGTTGATTGTTTCCTTCATTTCCTTGTTTCCTTCAAGGATTTCTGTTTGTTTGGTTTTTTCTTCAGAACTTCTATCTCTTTATTGAAATGATTTTTTGCTTCCTGCAATTGCTCTATTAGCTGATTGATTATTCATAGCCTGAATCTGCTCTCTCGTCACATCATTCTCTTCTCAGATCATTTTAATTATGAACATTCTGAACTCTCTTTCTGTCATTCCTTCTACCATGCTATCTTTGGGTTCTCTTGATATATCATCTAGGTTTATTTGGGACACTTTCTTCCCGTGCTTTCTAATGTTGTTTGTATATCTTCCCCTCTAGAAGTGCGAGTCTGAGGGATTGCAGTTTCCCTGTAAGTACTTATAGTGTCCCTGCAGATTTCCATTACCTCACTTTGAAGAGATTATAATTCGCTGTACCCCATACAAACAATATGTGTCCTTAAACCATATAGAACCATTTAGATATAAACTGCGTTATAGTATACAGAAATGAGTGCAAATTATCTACTACATAATCGATAGGTTTACAATAAGGACCTCAATTTCAAATAGTGAAAAAAGAAAATGCTGAGTGTTTTAGAATATAATGTTAATGAGATAGGAAGTGAGTCTATAGAGTTACTATGTCATAGGAATAGTGAGAGTGGAATTAGAGGAAATAAGTTTTTAGCATGAGAAAAGAGAATGGATCTCCAAGGACACTGCTATATTAGAGCATGATAGAATGATAAGGGTATTAATAGGACAGAAGTGGGAATATAGTAAGTATATTAGGAATAATCGTAATATTAATATTTAAAAAAAAAGAGGAAGAAAGTTCTGCCATAAAATTATATTGTACTATTCAAACCTCCTGTTGTTCAGTAGTCTGATGCCTGTCAGGCGCTTGGTAATGCTGTGTCCCAAGAAGGATGCTGTCCCACTGCTTCCAAGTCAGGGATAATCAATGTTTGTGGGCTAAGATAACCTGCTGTTGTTAGATGGTCTGCGACAGCATGGGTGCCAGCCTGAGAGTAGACCAGGGACAGGGTGCAGGACTGGGTTTGGAGATGGATCTGGCAGCCCGATGGCTTGGTGGGTATGTGTTCACAGATGAGGCTGCCCTGGGTTCAGGCCTGAACCTGACCTAGGGATGGTGATTTCCCAGTGGCTACTGGAGTCCTGCGCTCACTTGCGGGCTGGTGCTGGAGCCTGGTCGGTGACTCCTAAGCCGCTACTGGGGATCCGCACTCACTTGGGGACCCTCACTCACTTGCTGGCTGATGCAGGAGCCTGGGCAGTGACTCTGAAGCTGCTGCTGGGGACCTGCACTCACTTGCTGGCTGATGCAGGAGCCTGGTCAGTGACACTGAAGCCGCTGCTGGGGACCTGCACTCCTTTGCTGGCTGGCGCAGGCCCAGGTTGGTGACTCCAAAGCAGCTGTGGGGTCTGGCACTCCCAGTTGGTAGCTGCCCAGGCCGAGCCCAGTCTGGCAGAGTTGGTTCCGGAGCAGCGATTGGGGACCCCTTAAATGTGATTTGAATATAAAATCTCATTGAGAGCCATATTCCTGCTGTTTGAATCCCGAGCAAGTAGGAATCCAAGGAGCAAGTAGGAATGCAGCCTTCCTCTAGCCCGCCATCTTGAATCCCTTCTAGCCTGCCATCTTGAATCCCTCCCTTTTTTTCTTAATATTGAGTTGTTTGAGCTTTAGAGATATTTTGGATAAGTCATGACTTACTAATATTTTCTCCCAAACCATAGGTTGTCTTTGCACACAGTTAATTTTTCACTCTGCAGGAACCTTTTAGTTTGGTATAGTTCTATTTGTCTACTGTTGTTTTGTTTTCTGTGTTTTGGGGGTCAAATACAAAAGAATTACTGCTCAGACCAATATTGTATAGTTTTCTTTTTCGTTTTAGAGTTTCTAGTCTTATGTTTCAGTCTCTAATGCATTTTGATTTATGTAAAGTGCATTTGCATTTTGATATATGTAAGGGTTAATGGTCAATTTCATTTTTCTGTGGGAATCCAGTTTTCTGAGCCCCATTTATGAAGAGGCTGTGCTTTTCCCATTGCATATACCAAGTACCTTGGGGAAAAATCAGTTTACCTTAAATTCATGAGTTCATTTCTGGCTCTGTATTCTGCTCTGTTGTTCAATATGCCTGCCTGCCTTGCCTCCCTTTGTTTTTTCTTTTTTCCTTGCTCTTCTTTACTCTTTGGCAATATCATGGTAATTTGAAATGAGGTGATGTGATACCTTCAGCTTTGGGTATTTTTTGTTGTTGTTGTTGTTGTTTGGCTTTTTTATCATGACACCTTGGATATTCCAGGCTCATTTTTGGTTTCATAAAGACTGATATTAAAATTTCATAGGAATTTCATCAAATCTGTAAATCACTTCGGTTAGTATGGATAGTTTAACAATATTAATTATTTCAATCATGAAAATGCAGTATCTTTTTATCTGTTTGTACTTTCTTTGATTCTTTTCATCAGTATTTTGTAGTTTTTACAAACAGGATTTTTTTCCTTCTGTAGCCAAATGCATTTCTAAATAGTTTATATTTTTTAGCAATGTAAAGGAGATCATTCTCTTGATTTCTTTTTCAGATAGCTTAGATAGCTAGTGTATAGTAACAGGAGTTTTGGGCTAGGGTTGGAGCTCAGTGGTTCAGCTCATACATAGCATGTGTGAAGCCCTGGATTCAATCCTTAGGACAAGAAGAAGGAGTAGGGGAGGCAGAGAGAGAAGAAGGAGGAGGAACGAAGAGGAGGAGGGAAAGAAAAAGGGGTAAGAGAGGGAGGGGAGGTAAAGAGGAAGGAAGAGGCAGGGAGAATCAGTTATTTAAGTGTGTCTATGTTATACCTTAGAACTTTACTGTATTCACTTATTAGTTATGACAGTTTTTGTTTTGGTAGAATCTCCACAGTTTCTACATATAAATAAGATCATGTCATCAGTAACAATTTCACTTCTTACCTTCCTATTTGGATGCATTTTATTTCTTTCTCTTGCTTAATTGTTACAGGATGGGCTTCCAATTATGGATTGAATAGAAATAATGAAAATGGGCATCTTTATCATGTTACAGATCTTAAATAAAATGTTTTCAATTTTTCACCAATGAGTATGCTGGTGAAAATGTGTTAAATTTTGGGTTTCTCATATATGCCTTTTACTGTGTTGAAAGTAAAAATATTCCCCATATTCCTAAGTTAGTGAAAATTTTTATCATGAAACAATATTGAATTTTGCTAGACAGTTTTTCTATGTCTAATGAGATGATGATATAGTTTTCACCTTTCAGTTTGTTAATGTGATGTGTAAATTATTGATTTACCTATGTCAAACCATCCTTGCATTGGAGGGATTTTTTTTCCCAATTAATCACAGTGGATTGTCCTTTTAATGTGCTGTTCAATTCAGTCTACTAATGTTTTCTTGAGGATTTTTGCATCTATGGTGATCAAGATATTGGCTTATAATTTTATTTTCCTCGTAAAATGTTTGGAAGAAATCAACTGTGAAACCATTAGATTCCAGGATTTTTTTTAAATTGGGAGACTTTAAAAAAAGAAATCACTGATTCTATCTCCAGTCACCATTGATCCATTCAGATTTGCAATTTCTTGATTCCATCTTAGCAGAATGTTTTTGTCTAGGACTTTTTCTCATTTCTTCTAAATAATCCATTTTGTTGACATAATTATTTACAGCAATTTCTTACAATTCTTTGTATTTCTGTGGTATTTGTTGCAATTAATCTCTTTCATTCATTATTTTATTAGAATCGTTTCTTTTTTTCTTACTATACCTAAAGGTTTGTTGATTTTATATTTAAAAAAGTCTTAACTTTTGTTGATCTTTTGTATTGTTTCTAATCTTTAATTCCTTCACTTCAGGTCTATTATTTCCTTCTTTCTTGCGAATTGAAGGCATAGGTTGTTTCTAGTTTGGGGAGGTATAATGTTTATTTGCAATCTTTTTCATTGCTATAATCTTACAAATTTCTTTGTTATTGTTCTAAATCTTTCATATAATTGACATTTTGAAGAGGACAGGATAGTTGTTTTGGGATTTGCTGGATTGTTTCTTCCTATAGGACTTTAGTTAAGCACTGTGACAGGAATTCTGCATGGCTGATGTGGTGTCTTGCTCTGTCACTGCAGTTGGCTGCTGGTGTAATTTTGTCTATTTATTGACGAGTATAGTCTTGGTCCTATATTTAAGGAAGTGTTTATTTCTACCTCCATGCTTCTCATTTTGGTTTAACAGAGTGATCATTTCTTTGATTTTAATCTTGATTTGTAATCAGTTAAACCCCAACATCTAACTGGTTACTCTCCCTTATTTCCCTCAATTTTGAAGTCCTAGCATATTCCAAGTCCCATTTTTCCCTTGTTATAATCTCCCAATTTGTTCAATTGATACGTGCAATCCACAGACTGATATTGAATATAAGGAATATAATTTTTGCTCATGGTATAATTGCCCATTCATGCTAAAATGTTTCTATGAGTGAAGGGAGATGCTATTAAGAATATCATAGAACAGACCCTAGTCCCAATTATTGTACCTGTCAAGGAATGGAATCTATTTTAACTAAGATAACAGAGGAGGATTTTTTTAAAAATTTTTTTACAGACTTCATTTTGATTCATTGTACACAAATGGGGTACAAATTTTCATTTCTATGGTTGTGCATGTTGTAGATTCATACCATTCATGTAATCATACATGTACATAGGGTAATGAGGTCTGTTTCATTCCACCATTTTTCATACCCCCTCTCCCCTCCCCCTCTTATTTCCCTCTTTGTAATCTAAAGTTCCTCCATTCTTCTCTCACCCCCCACCCCCAACCCAATTCTATATCATCATCCACTTATCAGGGAAAACATTCAACCTGTGTTTTTTGGGGGGACTGGCTTATTTCATTTAGCATGATAATCTCAATTCCATCTATTTATCTGCAAATGCCATAATATTATTCTTCTTTATGGCTGAGTAGTATTCTTTATGGCTGAGTAGTATGTGGAAAGCAGTGTGGAGATTCCTCAGAAAACTTGGAATGGACCCAACTTTTGACCCAGTTATCCCACTCCTTGGTTTATACCCAGAGGACTCAAAATTAGCATACTACAGTAACACAGCCACATCTATGTTTATAGCTGCTCAATTCACAATAGCTAGACTGTGGAACCAACCTAGATGCCCTTCAACAGATGAACAGAGGAGGATTTTTAAAATTTGATTAAACGTCTTGTGGTTTGGTTGGTGAGCTGGAGAAGCAAATCTAGGGTCAGCTTTCGGGAGCACAGCAGAGCGGCAGCTGCATGCAGGGTGCTGCATCATGTCTGCCTGCTCGGTTCTCTTTTCCTTCCCCAACCCTGCCCACCAGCCAATGGATGCCTTGTCCTCTGCCTTTGGCTGTCCACAGAGCTATTAAGTGCTAGCCCTTTGGAATTTGCTGACACTGCTGAAACATACAAAGCCTACACAACCCTGCTTACCAACAGAAACAACAAAAAGAAAATATAAAAGTCAACATATTATGCTTACACCATTGGAAATCCTGAAAAAAATTGGTTTCTCCTGATGGATCATCCTGAAGCAATTCTTGGGAACTTTGCCAACACTGGACAGTTACTTGGCTTTTTCTTGGTCCCCTGTCCCAACTGTCTACAGCTTTCTCCTAGGATTACTTCCTCAATTAGATGCTTGCCAGATCGGGGCTGTTCTTGGAGGACCTTGTCTAAAAAATGACCCTGCCACAGAGCAACCCTGCAAGCCTCCTCGCCACACCCCACTCACCTGCAGTGACACCCAGGAGCTCTGCTGCTGCTGTTCCTTCACCAGGTGCTCCTGCCTTTCTGCTATCATTATGCTGAACTGTGTTCATATCTAAATCCAAGCCCTTCGTTTATCTTCCGATTTTATCCTTTTTATCTACTAATAATATCACCTCAGCATTTTCCTCAATCTTTTCCATTCTCTCTCTCCTCTCATTATCATCGAATTCCCATCAGTATACAAATATGATGTGATTTTTCCAACCAAACAAAGAAAACACTTCAGCTGGCCCCACAAAGCCTTCTAGCTTCTGCTGGTGCTCATTTTTCTGCCCCTCTCCATTGCCAATCTCCTTAAGAGTGTTGCTTCCTGACCTCTTAATCCTTCTCTAAACACTGGAGTGCACAGAGCCCAGATGCCTTTCTGGCCTTTCTATTCTCTGTTCTAGCCAAGTTGCCTGAGAAGGTATGTCACCATTGTCTCCACTACAGTTATACTCTGAGTGCTCAGAAACCTCAATTTGATGCTTAGACTCAGACTTCTTTCCTGGACTCTCTCTGCCTCTCCATCTCTCTGTCTCTTTCTCTCTTTACACACACACACACACACACACACACACACCCAGAGTGTACCTACATGATAATTCCACATGCTTCCTATCTACTAGAAAACTAAAATCAGTAGTTAAGAAATGGGCTCCTCATCTCCCCATCCTCCCAAACATGCTCCTCCTTTGTAAACACGTGTCCAACTTTCCAAAGACCTTGGAAAAGCTCTCATCTAGCCTGTCATTGGATGCCTCTGAGTAAAAGGATCACAAATTCTGTTGTGTGCATCTTTAAAACATATCCAAAATTTGATCAAAGCATACGTCCCTCAGCGTTCCCAGTTCAAGCCCTTACTGTTTGCCTGGATTAGGAAAAAGGTCTTCCAACTTATCCAAATAGTTTCATCTTTAATACCCTAGAACTGATTCTCAACATGTGTCCTGATTGATTCTTTTATACATAACTTCCTTTTTCAGAGCCCATCAGTACGATTGCATTTATTTAGAGTAAAAGCAGAAATATTGATCGTAATTTATATGTTCTTACAAGCTATCTCTGCACGGCTTGTTCCCATACCTTCTTTACACTTTTAATTTCATTTTGTACTCTCCCTGAAGCCTTTTCTGACCACCATGTTTAAAATCACAAATTCTTCCCCACATAAAAATAATAGAGCCACAGAAGCTCCAGCTTTTTCTATCTTCTTTCTTTGATTGCCCATAGCACTTATTACCTTCTGACATTCTATTTCTTATTCACATTTGTAATGCAAGTTTCATGAAGGCAAGGATTTTGTTCTAGTTGGTTCATTTCTACATCCCCGTATCAACAACTATATATGACACATAGTTATAATCAGCAAAAACTTGTTTTATAAATGCATTATTGATGTTTTTTTGGTTTGTTTTACAATGCTGGGAATTGAACCCAAGGCCTCAGGCATGTTCAAGTACACTCCCAGACCCCGAATAAATTTTTAAACCATGTCCTCTTCTCCTAACTAAAACTTAAGTTAACTCAACAGGATAGCTCTGTCTATACTGCCATTTGACCTCTTAGACTTCTAATCCTTTATTATATTAATTTCTTTCCACATCTATCCATCATGTATTTTTACTTAATTCTCCATTCTATGTTAATTCTATAGTCTATCAGTTTAGTATAAACTCTACTAAGGTCATAAATCAATGAAATTTGAGTTAACCAAAAGGGGTATTGTCCTGGGTGGATCTGAACAAATCAGGTGAGTTCTTTAAAAGGGGACTTAGGTATTCCATGAAACAGGAGACTCAAGCCAGAGAAATTCTATCATTCCAAGATAAAATGTAAGAGATTGGCATGCTCGAATAATTAAACATTTCTGATATTTTTAATCTTTCATATTTTACTATTCTTCTTGGAGCCTGCCTGTGCATTTTGTCATATTTTCAAGTATGTGTAAAATTTAGTAACAGGAAGCCACTAGAAATGCAGAAGGTCTCCTCCAATGTCTTCAGATAGTATTGTCAGCCTAATTTATTGCATATGATCAACACAATGATTCAGAATGCTTGAAGATTATCTCTTATCTTTAATATACAGGGGAATAAAAACATTAGAATGCCCAGGACATATGGAAAGCAATTTATATCAAAAGTTTCAGAAATTAGTTCCTGAAGAAATGAAAATATACTGATTAATTCTTCTGTAACAAATTTTGATGCTAGAAATTGAAGTATGAAAGGAGATGGGACAAATTCATTGATATAATAATCAAGACAGAAAAATGTAAAGAAGAAAATAAATTTAAATAGGACAGCACTTTAAATGTTTTTCATTTTTATACCATCACTTGATCTTATGTTTTGCTTATTGCATACTTCTTGCTTTTCATATTTTCTACTAAAATTAATGAAGTAATGAAATTATAATTATATTCTTTTAAAAAAATTCTTAGAAATTCACACTGATTCAAAGTGATAATTAAAATTTATCTCTGGAGTAGAATTATTCAAAGATAAAAGAATTGGTTTTTATGTAATTTTGACACAAAAACTAGGGAATGCTTATATAATTTATAACGAAATATGCGTGTCTGTCTGTGTACACAAACATCAGACATAACCCTGTGTATTGAAAGAATTATTTTATTTTTCACCTAAGCCCATTTAAAGAACACATTTCCTCAGATATGTTCCTCCATGTTTAATTATGTGAATATTTCTACTCAATACAAGTGGCATATATTACTTCTAATTCTGTTTCTGAAATCTTTATACAATTTGCTGTGCTGCTTCCTTGCCCATGGGTTAGTCAATTGCAAAAGATTCAGCTTTGGAGTATGACTGCCTCATGGGTGGTATAGTAAAAAAATGAAAGAGCACAGACTCTTCATTTTGCAAGAGAGCCATTCAGGAGAATCAATCAGTATTGCTGATTGGCTCTCATTCAGGAGCAATATCACAGTAGACTTTGCTTTATTTAAGAAAAAAATTTGTGTGTAAATACACACAACCATCCATGGTTGGGTATCTGCAGATTCAATCAATCATGGATTTAAAAAGAAATTGAAAAATAAATGCATCTATATTGAACATGAACAGAATTTTTCCTTATTATTTTCTAAACAATATAGTATAGCTACTATTTACATAGTATTAACATTGTGTTCAGTGTATTAGTAATCTAGGACTAATTTAAAGTATATGGGAAGGTGTGTGTAGGATATAGTCCATACCATGTCATTTCATAAAGGGACTTGACCTTCCATGGATTTTCATGTCTACAGGAGTCCTGGAACCAAGCCTATGTAGATACAGAGGGTTGATTAGTATTTGTATCAATCAAACGTCCCTTATCTGAAATTTAGTTTTTTGTTGCTTCAGTTATCCAAGGTCAACTGTGATCTGAAAATATTAATTGGAAAATTTCAAAGTTATTCTTAAGTTTGATATTGCAAACCATTTTGAGCAGTGTGATATAGTTTTACCCTGTCCTACTTTTATCCTCCTGGTGACATGAATTCTTGCTTTGTCCAATGTATCCACATTGTGTACACTGCCTTCCTATTAGTCGTTCCGTAACCATCTCTGTTTTCTGATAGACTGTCAAGAGAACACAAAGCCTGTATTCAAGTAACCATTATTTTAATAAAAAGTGGACAGAAAATGCAGTAGTAGTAGTGACTCTGGTAATTTGGATATGCCAAAGAGAAGTCATAAAGTACTTCCTGTAAGGGAAAATCTGAAAGTACATTAAGACATTGAAAGTGAGAGAGGGAAAGTGAGAGGAAAGGCCATATTCACATACTTTTATTTAGTATATTGCTATAATGATTCTATTTCATTATTAGTTCTTATTGCTAATACTGTTATGGACCAGGCTATATGGGCAATGACCAGACAGACTCCACACCTTGCTTAGAAACACAAATGTTACTGTTCTTCTTATGCAATGTAAAATTGTTCTCTTTTTCGTTCCCTTTTTTCTTAGGCAATGTACTCTGTCAGAGAATGACTGTCTAGACATTAGTAACCATTCTTTTACTTGTACTCAACTGGGGTTATTTTGACCCACTTCCCCTTCTACTTATGATTTTAGATCTCATGTTGTTTGTTTGTAGTTTTGAATCATATCAGCAGCCACTTATGATTAATGTGTTTTTGGACCGTAAAGGTGTACTCTAGCCCTTGGAGTGGGTCGAGGAGTGTAGACTTGCAGTCTGCCTTAGTCCTACCAGTTAGGGGCCTGCCAGCTATTGAATAAAGATGGTTCTGTCGCCTGCTTTAAGATTGACTCAGTGATTTATTGCAATCTCACCATAACGATACTATTCTGGGCCTAACATATAAACTGAACTTTCTTAGTTATACGTTTGCAGGAAAAATTAGAGTATATATAGGTTTTGATACTGTCCTTGATTTCAGGCATCCATTGGTTAGTCTTCGAAAGTATATCCCATGGATAAAGAGAAATACTACGCAAAATTTGCATGTATACATATATGCACTCATGCACACATGTATGCATACATGAATTATATATATTATATATATGTGTGTGTTTTATATATATATATGTAGGTGTATATGTATATGTCTATATATTTATATATCTCAATTCATGAAAAGTCACTGAAATTTCTGCCAAAAATTAATTTTGGTGGCAAATATAGAAAATGTTACTTTGAAGTAGTGTTTTCCCACAACACTGAGAACACTGATATCAAATTCTGGAAAAATTGCAACTATTTAACAATTAAAAACAATGACCAAAATGTTGCTAGCAGTAATCTGGGAGGCAATACTGATCTGCTAACTCTAGATAATAAAAGCCCCAGAATCATAATAATTTATGCTAACTGTTATTAGCTACATTTGGCGAATTACTAATAGCAGAATTTTGTTTGGAAAAGAATAAGCCAGTTGATATGAGAAATTTCAGACACTTTGAGTTTGACATGATTAGAAAAACCATCATCTTTCAGACCCAGATATAAAGAAATACAGCTTTAGAATGTTTTGTTAAATAAAAGCCAGGTAAAGTCATCTCAGATGAATAAAGTAATAAACTGATTCAGGAAAAAAGATCAAGTTCAGGGTGTGGTCTTCCCACTTATTGTTCCAGAAAGCCTCAAGGTAGCTGCTGTTAACTTCAAAGAGAAGGAGTAGAGAAGGAAGAAAAAAGAATCAGGATTTGGAGTCTTGGAAGGTCTGAAAGAACTTTGGGTGTGGCAATCAGAGCAAGGCAGAGACTAAAAGCAAACAGACTGCAAGCCAACTAAGTTTGAGTGAATCACATTGAAAAAAAAAAAACATTGTGTGTCTGGATTAATAAAGTCTTTAAATTTTCTAGCTAAAAAACCCCAAAGGCCTTCAACTTTCCAGGAGTAGTGACAGGTTTTGAGGATTCTATAACCTTGAAGTGAGAATGCCACCACACAGGTAACAGAAATGACCAAGGAAAAGGATGGACAAGAAGGAGCTATTAGAGGGCAAGGTCAGGATTCACTGAGAAAATGGACTAAGGTGTTTCCTTCAGTCATCAGAATTACAGCATTGTTAAAGGACATCCCCAACCTCAAAATAGGAGGCAGTCTTGATATTTTCCCCATGGTGTTTCTTAAGTGCTGTAAATGGATATCTATAAAGGACTTTCCAGTAGTAATTTTCCAAAACAAAGATTTATTGTGGTAAACCTGTCCAAGCTCCATAGTTGTCAATTGGTTCTGTTAGCATGTGTCTGTGGGAAGGGTACAGGTGGTAACTTGCTTTTCATTTTTTAGACTGTAGCAAAGAAGAGCTAAAGGTAGACTTAATAGAGAAGGTTGTACAAAACCCAGACATCTTTAACTTTTGAGTTGGATGTGTTGTCTACCTAGGGCTTTGGTTGTGTCCATTGGGTAGATTATAAATGTATTCTACACATGAGAAAAACAGTAACATAGTTTATGATCACAGGGTAGAGCATGAACAGAAAGTGCTGTAAGTTTAAAATCTATAAGTACATTTACACTACAGTGAACACAGATCTGGCTTAAGGATCACAGGAGGAATTGACGTAGACCTGGCTCTGTACTCATGCTTCCAGGCTCTCTCTTCCTTGTCTTCATGTTGCTACAAGAACAATTCTGAGAAGGTGTAAACACACAGAGGACAGAACCTGGATCCCTTTAGCTTGTTGCTCAGAACTAAGTGGGAACTGATATTGATTACAATTCCTTATTCAACCCCTGCCCTTCAACTGCCATATCACCTACCAGTTCATTTTTCCAAATGTTTACCAGAATTTTAAAGTAAGTTACTTCCTCCTCACTCCTCTCATTGTGAGCCAATATTTTTCTTCTTCATAGGAAACATTGAGACTATTAGGAAATGCCTTCTCCACTTTTGATCATTCTTCCTTTCAGTTTACCTTTTTACTCTATTACTTTCTCTCCACTCAGAGAAAGATGGCCCTGATACCTTGGTACTAAATTCTTTCTCTGTCTCCTTCGATTTTTCTACTTTTTGTTTTCTCTCACTGTTTCCTGTCCCTCCAACTTCCTGTGGTAATGTTAAGTGCCATTTTCAAATACTTTTAATGCTCTATATCAAATCAAATGATAGGATTGTACTCTGTAGTCACAGGTGGTTGGGTGGGGCCAGGTGACTAACTGAAGACTTGAAGTTTCAAGCAGAAGTGAAATTGATAATTTCCCATGCCCATTTTCTTGCTCGAGTCCTCTCCTTTCTGTATCACATCAGATAGAAGTGTTAGAGAAGGTGATCACCACATCACACTGTATACTTGACGGACAGGTATTGCAAACAGGAAACATCCTTGGGTGTCTAAGCCTGGTAGAACCTGGAATGGCATTATTGCAGTCCACTGATGCTATTCTCATACAGTTTTGAAACTTGTACCTTTCCTCAGTCATCTGCTCCTTCAAGCTACCAAGCCATCTCCTTTGTTGTGTCTATTCAGTTAATTGAAAAATAGTATAAAACTTTTATTTTCTGTCCACTCTCATTCTCTTATTCTCTTTTTTGATTTTATACTCTCAGATATTCTTCTTTACTTGTTTTTATTTATTTTTGAAACCACTCATCAAATTCTGCTGCCAGGTACTCGTGATGCTGTACCTGGACTTTGAGGTCTTAATCAACAGTTACCTAGACACTGAAGGAGCTTCAAAGTTTCCCCTTGAGCAAAACTTTTCAAGTGTGTTTTTCTGTCATCTTTAAGCCTATCTCAGTATACAGAGTATAGTTTTTCCTCCAGTCACCTCAACTTTGAAAATAAAGTTATCACCCTATTAAATAATATCCAAAGAATATGAATTTTTCCCATGTCAGGCATTGGAAAACCTAAATCCACAGGCTCCTAACCAGGATTCACTACCTGACTTGATATCATTCTGTTCCCATATAAAAAAAAGTTATATTTACATAAGATAAATGAAAGGGTACCAGATTTGCAAAACCACATTAGTCTCAATTCAAATTAGCAAGAAGCTTAACCAGGTGATGTTAGCTTAGCTCCCACAGAATTTTCATTATTGGAATCTATACAAAGACAGCCACATTAAAAACTTTCTTAAATTTGTAAGACAAAATCAAGAAGTTAAACTAAGAGGAAATGCTGTGGAATGCATTTATCAGATCATTATATAGACGAGGACATAAATGAAACAACACAATGTGATGGGTCATCACAGTCAATGAAAGCTGTATGAGAAATTTTAATAATTTACTTTTACTGTTATTATTTTTAAAGACATTTAGAGATTGGTTTATGAAGGAGTACATTTGAACACAGTTCTTGTGTTAATTCTGATGTTTACTTTAGGGTATTGAGGCAATAGCATAGGATTTATCACAATAAATTAAATGGTACATGTTTTATAGGATCCACTTCTGTTGCATGCATTGTGTCAATTAGTGTAGGGAAAATTTGAAGCAAAATCAGTAGAAGTAAAAAATAATCAGAAAAAAATGATGGATGAAGAAAGTGGACAGGCAAATGGTAACACCCTAGTTGCAGGATTAGAAAAGAGAATATAATGTAGAATCAAAGGTGAGGAATGAACTGAGCTATTAGCTCACTGCAGATTCAGAATCCACTGTGCAACTATGAAGTGGAGAAGAAGTTTGAATCATTGGCAGTTTGGTTGTGTGTGTGTGTGTGTGTGTGTGTGTGTGTGTTTATTCTTTAAGACTTACTCAGAATTGAAACATCTAATAAGATTGACAGACATCTTTAAAATCAAGGAATGAAAATTTTACTGATTAAATACAGTCAAAGAAAGGGTACAAATGAAGGCTAAAGAAATCTAGAATGATTTTCATATTATTCCTATGTGTTTAAATAACTATATTGTATTCTGCAATATTGGAGAAGAAAGAGAACAAAACAAATCATTCCTTTTTTCCTTTCTCTAAAGTTAGGCAAGACCATCCTGAACTTAAAAAACAATTAGAAGACAGAGCCATGCTCTACAGTGTTTTCTGTGTGGAAGTTGGAGTACAATTTCATACATGATATGCACAGTACAGCAGATCTACAATTTATGAATCAACACTCAAATATGTAAAGATATAATTATATTTCTTTCTCTGTTAGTATTATTCACTTATTTTTGAACTGTAATTTCTGCCCCAGAGCAAAATATAATTAAACTTGCTTATTAAAATATTACTTGGCTACTTTCAAATTAACTCAGTCTTTTTGGGATGATATGCTAATGTTTCTTTTCCAGAATTACTCCCTCGTCCTTTTCATTGGCAACCCCATGTTCACTGAGAGCTTATTTAATATCATGGAAATGGGGCAATGCCATGTTGTCATTTAGTCATTTTCAGGCCCATGTTGTAGGGACACTCTCTAGTTTCGCCTCTATTCCCATGGTATCCCCTGTAGTCATGACTCATCATTACTCTCAGAAAGAGCAATACATAGTGCTTTTCCCTGGGAGGTTGGACATTTCTGTGTGTCTCCCTCATTTGTCTGAGCCTATGAACTCATGCACAACAGTGGTACAAGTCCCCTGATGTGTGACTTAATTTCCAACCTAACTCTATCTTTGGCAAGCCTTTATCTTTAGCTAAATGGTGTGTTCTTTACCCCACTGCATCCATCTGCCCAAGGACATTTGGTAACCAGGACTCTCAGCAATTTTCTGAGCTCTCCATTAGTTAATGTGGGAACTCTTGGACAATCGAGAGCCCAGGTGAAACTTCAGGATCAAAGGGAATTGGATGCAAGTTCAGACACTCTCTCTCATATTCTCTTGCCATCATTTCCATTTTATTCTGGCCATATTAATACAGTGAATGTTCACTGAGAATCTACATATTTCCAGGAACCCAGGAAAAATGGAGTCTACCCTGACTTACCCAAAAGGCTTCAAACATATCAAATCAGTTTTTATACCAGAATCTCATGCTAAAAAAATTAAAGGGCAGTAAAGGGCAAGTCTATATTAAGGCAATTTTTATTTTATTCCCTATTTTTTTCTTCTCAAATCCTCTCTATACACTCAGCTGCTTTTTGAACCATGATCTTTTCCCCTTAGAAGTAGAAAAACTAATCCATGCCTTGCCTTGTGTTCTTTTCTATCTGTGTATAACTTCATCACCCAGAAATCCAGGTTCAGTCTCATAAGCTGCCGGGAGCCAAGCCAAACCAAGACCTTCTTAAAATTCAAAGCAAACCTTTTGTTCTCTCAAGTGCCTAGTTATTACAAATTAAAAAATTCTTTGCCTTCAGACTATTTGTCTTATGTGAGTTGAAAATCCATTCAAAAACTGAACAGATATTTTTGTGTTAGTATCAAACCAGCTTCTTCCTGACATAATGAATTCGTATGATTAAATGGATTAGAAATGCTGAGCTAATAGGGACTGTATGAGTAAGGGAATCAGAATTTCAGTCTCAGGTATAGTTGAGTATTTTAAATAAATAAAACCAACAAAAAATAAGCTGCTTTTCAACAGGAATTTTTGCTTACTTCTAAATGTATACTTAAAAAAGAGTGTACTATACCTTCTTGTATTTTAATCTCTTCTTTTGGGCAGAGCATCAAAAATTTTCACAAATAAATATTCTTTGTCGAAGAGTGCACTCAGAATAAAATTTTGTGATATCAGAGATATTTCTACTTATCTCTATATCTACTCAATATACCTACCAAAGAATCATTTTGAAACCTGCTACAGTCTGCTTCTTGGATGTCCCATAAAGGCCCATGTGTTAAAGAGACCTTTGTCTCTGGCTTCCCATCAATGAGAAGAGCAGCTCTGATCTGCTACATATTCTGCTGTTGTAAAGTGGAACAGGAGTGGCCTGTGGGGGTAAGGAGGATGAGTGCGACAGTGCTAACACCACGCCGGGAGCTCAGGTTCTCGTGGACGCAGGCTTAAGTTTAATGTGGAACAAACCAGCATATATAGCAGGCATTGACTTAATTACAAATTGCCAGTAGCTGTGAACACCCCCATGCCAAGCTCCCGATCATACTCATGCTAGGCTTGTGACTAGTCCAATTACGGGAAGAGGAAATGCCTGAGCTCTGTGTCCTCAGGTAATACTATATTCTGCCATGCTGTAGTGGCTTCCCACAGGCCCCCAAGTACTTGGACAAACCCATCAAGGACAGAAATATTGAAATTATGATCCAAAATAAATCTTTCCTCTTTATAAATTGATAATCTCATGCATTTTGTTATAGTGATGGAAATCTGACTAACACAATGCCTTGGGAAGAAATATTGGATCAAGAATGTGTACGCTCTCCTTGCCAGCTTCTTGGATAGCTATGATTCATACAGGGATGCGTTTGCTAAAGTTTGGGATTTACGATACATAATATGACATATAGTCCTGTGTGCTTCATGGAAACAAAAAAGAATCAAGGTTCTCCTCAAATTTGTACCTCTGTTAGGCAAGCAGGCCTATGGCAGGGGTTCAGTCCATCTTCTAGAATTAATCTAGAGAGGATGTAATAAAGATGATAGGAAATTTAAATGTTTGAATAATATAAATTACTATTAACTAATTTATCCAATAATCCTGGATAATGGATATTAAAATGAATATAGAGTTGGGATACCTGGAAAAAACAGTATACAAGTCAGAAAGGGATAGAAGTAGAGCTGAAGTATTTTAAAATCCTAGTTATTTACTAATAAAGCAAAAATGAATGTTATAATCATTTTGACAATTAATAAAACAATAGGAAAAAGCATATAGGTGCCATGCTAATAAAAAAATATTGTTAGAATAAGAAGCAAAAAAGGACAAGGAAAATCATTGGTTAAAAAAAACAGTGGCAAAATGGCTTAAACTTGATCACATCTGAATTAACAATTATAAACAGCATAGGTAACTTCAACTTAGTACATTTTCAAGCTAAGACAACTTGATGGATGCTCTAAGAAATCATGTCTAAAATATAAACTTTTCACATAAAGGGAAAATTTTTAATAAAAAAATATAATGGTAGCCCACATGGACACTAAGCAAAGAAACCTTCTATAGTTATATTAATATCAGACAAAGAAGACTAATATTAAAGCACACTTCATAACAAGCAAGGATGGGTTTACCAATAAATAAAAATATGTAGAACTAAAAAGAGAAATGGAAAAAATCTATGATTATTGGAGATTTAAACATGTCTCTCTTTGTAACTCAAGACCTTAAAAGAAATGTCAGTAAAGAGAGAGAATTTGAGCATGGCAATTATCTTTTTTTTTAAAGCTCATGTAATAGTAGCATGGTTCTAAAAGTGGGACTTTTAGACAATGAATAGATCATGGAGGCTATGACCTCAATAGTGAATTAGTCTACTTGATGGATTAATCTGTTGATAGCTGAAAGAACTACTGAAAGGTAGAAAAATCATTTTAAACAGCTCACAAAAACATGATATGGAGAAAAATTATAAATTAAACTAAATTAAATGGCAGAACATTTGTTGATAAAAAATACCATTAGGATAGTGAGCAGAGAAGTCATACAAGGTATAAGGAATTTCTAGTTCACTTTTTTTATATAGAAATTACATCCTTAAATTTTCAAAATGAAAAAAAGATTCCTATGAGTTAGTAAGAAAAAGAAAGACTTTGGATATGGTGATATATAAAACCTTGAACACTTCAAAAAAGAAGATACACAAATGATTAATAAACACAGAGAAAAGGTTATTTACCTCATTACTGGTCAGAGAAAACCTTGACTTAAACAATGAGATACTACATCACACCCACCAGTGAGTCTCTAGCTAAGTTAAAGAACATGCGAAGAATTGGTAAATATATGAAATAACAGAAATTCCCATACACTGGTGGAGGAAATGCAAATTGTTGCAATCACTTTGGAAAGCAGTTTGTGTTCTAAAGTTGGTCATATAATCTATGACCCAATAATTCCAATCTTAGATATTAATCTAAGAACTTGTTACCAGGAGTCTTGTACCAGAACATAATAGAGCTGTAATATTCCCAATAAGAGTCTAAAATAATTTAATAAATTGTGAATAAGAATTACCAATAAATAGGAAATGTGATAAAATAAATATAAAATAGGAGCAAGAGTTACTAATAAATAGGAAATGTGTGATAAAATAAATGCAAATTCTTTATTAATAATTTATATCCCTCCTTCACAATGTATATTAAATAAATGCCAACTGGATTTTCTTAAGTAGATAAGATATAATTTAAAGAATTAAAATAATTTTCTAAACTTTAAGTGATATTAACCTGATCAGATCACAACCAAATAGTCTGCTTCAAAATTATGATGTATGACAATCAAGAGCAATTGTTTGATATAGTTGAAATTTTAAATAGAATATCAAACAACCTGAAGGAAAGCTTTTTATAGTCAGTCAGGATGAGAAATGATAATGCCTTTAATTTTTAAAGGAGTTTATTCAAGAAATAATAGAGAGTAGAATTTCAGAACTGTGATTTAAGAGGAAGTGAGTTTGAGTTACAGCTTCAAGGCACATTACCTGGTCAATCATGGGCAAAGTTACTTGATTTCATTAAATATTAATGACTCATCTATAATGTAAGGATAATAATAGTATCAACTTAGGTTTGTTGGGAAGATCAAATAGCGATGCAATGCCAGGTTTGTTAGGAAGATCAAATAGCAATGCAATGCCAGGAACTTTGAGCTATGATTGATAATATCACCTTTGCTATTACTGTTGTTGCAGATTGATATATATATTCATCATATTAGTAAAGGCATAAATGCTATATGTCATGCTCCTTGCCAAAATAGTTTAGACATAGAAATATAAAACTGAATAAAAAAGGAGAAAGAGAGGGGAAGAAGAAAAAGGAAGGAAATGATAACTATGTGAGGTGTTGAATATGATAACCAATTTGATTATGAAAATCATTTCACAATGTATACATATATCAAAGCATCCAGTTTTCTACCTTAAGTATAAATAACTCTTGTCAATTATACCTCAATAAACCTAAAAAATTGGTAAAAAGAGAAATTTTAAAGTGTTTTATGTTGTTG
>JAJEJO010000827.1:78367-103027 GCA_020662805.1 Glaucomys volans
GAGTGTGTAGTCAGTAAATTCTAGAAAACATTTTAACCTGTCACCAACACCACATCTTAGCCAAGCTCCATCTCTCCACTGGTAAATAACCTGCACTAATCTTTAAATCCACTAAAATGAGCATTCTTTGGTAGGTGCTTTTTATAAAGATCAAAAGCGTGACTCTAATATTTGTGCTAGAGGCTTAGAATAAATGTTCAAATTTGAATGGCAGATTTGACATTTGAATTGATAGATTAGTCTCAAATAGCACAGAAATAATGACAATAATAGAAAACATGGTATTGTTGTGTAATGAGTTAATTGATGTTTAGCTATCCTGCAAATAAAAACTATTAGTTTCATTTGACCAAGTTGGAGCTAAATTCAAAAGCAGAGTCATAATGTGTGGTGAAAAATCTTTCAAAATAATAAAAGAGAGAACAAATATTCTGTAGTCTTACATAATAAATATATTTATATGTATATATATAAACAGTGGGAATATTATATTGACATAGCAAGTTCTGAACCAAAGACTATACTTTTTTAATTATTTTATTAGTGAGTTATAGTGATACATAATTTTAGAGTTCATTTTGACAAAATTATATATGTCTGGGATAAATTTTGCTTCATTTCAGTTCTCAGTATTTCTTTCCCTCCCCTTTTCCCTTCCATTCCCTTTCCTCTGCTCTATTTGTCTTCCTTTTATTAATTTACAGTTTTATTTTTATTGGGTGCTTTGTAGACACACAAAAAGGTGAAATTTACTGTGGTATTTTCATTTATGTACATGGCATAATTTGGCCAATTTCATTCCACCATTTCTCCTTTTCCTCTCTTATTTTGGACTATCTTCTGCATATAAGAGAAAAGATTCAACCCTTGACTTTGTGAGTCTGGCTTATTTCACTTAGCAGATATTCTCTAGTTCCAACCATTTACTGGCAAATGCTGTAATTTCATTCATCTTTATGGCTGAGTAAAATTCCACTGTGTGTGCATATACCACATTTTTTTAGTCCATTAATCTGTTGATGGGTACCTGGATTCCTCCCAAAACTTGGCTATTCTTACCTCTCCCTTTCTATTCATATTTAATACATCCTATGAATATGAGATTCTCCATTTCTCCAGATATGCCAACTTCTTCATTATTCTTTATTGTTACTGCAACACCATTTTATACATTCATTGGCTATAGTTTGGCATTATTTCTTATTGCTTGTCTTTGAGACATATCTGATAAAATCAATTGTATGTGCTAGCTTTCCAACAGTATAATAAAATTCCTGAGATCATAAGCATTCAAAAAGAAGGGGAATTTTACTCATAGTTTTGGAGGTTCCAGTCCATATTCAATTAGCCCCATTTTTTTAGGTTTGTGCATATTGTGGCAGACATGCGTGAAGGAGCAAAACCATTTACCTCATAACCAGGAAACAAAAGAGAGAGAGAGAAAGATAAAGAGATTGGAATTCCACAGTTGCTTTCAAGAACATGCCTCCAATACTTCCCACCAGGCCCCACTTTTTAAAGATTTCATCATCTCCCAGTGGTGTCACCATAAGTACCAAGAATTCAATACGAGGATATTTGAGGGGCATTTAAGGACAAACTATAGCAAATAGTTAAAATATGTGCAAAATTCTGTATACATTCTGCATTTTTTTAAAATCACAGATTGATCTAAAAAAAATCAGAAATTACAGTCCTCAGACATTAAGAATCTCTGAAGAACTCCTTGGCAGGATCTTAAATCTGTTGTTTTTATTTCTGTTTACTCAAGAAGCAATAAATAAGCAAGAAAAGGGTTTATATCAGGAAATGTTGTCAGGGAAAGAGCAGATCTCTGTTGACTTTCTTGATTCATCTAGTGGGCCCATCTGGTCAGTGCTCTTGGCAGCTAACATGGATTAAAGTACTCACCAGGCTAGAGGACCTGGAAGGGTAAACTTATTGTCTGCTATATCCCAAGATTTATCAGTGTCCAGAAAATAATTATGTCACCTTGTAAGGTATTACTTGTCAGCAAGCCACATCCCAATACCCCAATTACATCATTCTACACCTTGAAATTCTAGCTGGGTCAATACAAGGAATCTCTCTTATTGATTTATTCAAAATAGAACTAGGAGATTTTCATTTAAATTATGTTTGTATTTGTTAGTATTATTACGTATTGCTTCCCAGAGCTTAATGTTTAAACATTCTGTTGCATTTTGTTTAAGGCAATATTGCCAAAAATCTGACCAGAAACTCTCTTTCCCAGGTTCCTGCTAGTGTTTGGTACAGATACCTGTATGGAATGCTGACCTACAATGATTTCTTTGTATATTTGTGTTCCTATATGAAACCTACAGAATAATGGACTTAAAAGGCTGAGGAAGCACTTCTGTGATCTCAGTGGACTAAAACCACAAAGTTGCAGCTAATACTTTTTATGGAAGTACTTTTTAATGGTATTTTTAATAAGGATGCTCTACAGCATAATATATACACTAATATAAAAGTGAGCATATAGGGAAGAGTGTGATTTCTGGTATCAGTCTCCTTTTCCTCCTCCCTAAGGAACTTGTGATAATCTTTAACCAGTGACTTACTTCAAAGTCTAACCAGTTTGAAATAATTCCAAACTTTCCTCTTATGTTCCACTGTGTTGAGGGTTGTTTCTATTTTGTTTTGTTTTTGTCTCTTTTTTTACTGTGGATCAATTTTTGTTGATATTTTCAAAGCATTTTTTTTACATTTGTTTATACACACATAGACATACATTAGGTATGTCTGAAAGTATTAAGCTCCCATGCGCCCACAATGCACACTTTTCTTTTCTTCACTTATTATTTTTTGACTGGGTTTCAATAAGTTAGTATGCATTGTTCCATTACTTTCTCTACACATAGGTAATTAAATATTTATCTGTACCTGTATATACTTCATATGCATTTTTAAAAATAGATTGTTCTATATTACATGGTCTGGATATGTCTTACTTGCATATGACTAAAATTCATTATGTATAATTAAGTGTAATTTGCATGCCATTACATTGTGGAATAGTATGCTTTAACATTTTCAATTGGTAAGAATTTAAGGAAAATATATTTCAGAGGAAATAGGAATAAATACAGATTTTGAGAAAAATTTGTCAAAATATATTAAAATTATAAATCTACAATGCTTTGGTTGATAAGAATGAAATCAATGATATATTCATATATAAATATAAAAATAAATATATATATATAAATATAAATAAAATATGAAAATATAAATATATGTATGAACGCAGTTCAAATCAACTCAGTTAAAGTTGAGAAACATGTATGCGTATATATATTATATATATAATATATATAATTTTCAGTGTGGTTATGTTTGAAAAAACAGTGGCACAGTAGTTTTTGAATTGGATGGTTTCGTATCACCCCTCTCTTTCTTTCTAATCAGTCTTCAAACTTAAAAAAAAAAATCTTTTTCTGACTTAAGATGTTACTTAAGAAACATTTATTTCCTTTATAGTTCTCCATTAAAGTTGATGGAAATGCTCTACATTAAGAGACTGTTACATACTTAAGTCTAGAACTGAGAAATGAGTCTAAGATTGAATATTTAAAGTTAGAAATACATTATTCTGGTCTAGGTAACATTTTCTTTCTCTACTTGGACCCTCATTACTTAGATGTGTTCATTTGGAGGCTTTTTTTAAAGATGGATAGTTATAGTTTGTTTACTTCTATGTATGGGAATCTCAATAAAATTTATATCTTCTTTTAAAATTTGACTTCCACATTATTCTGGATTTCAAAATTATAAATAAAATACCCATTATCCCTCCCTTCTCTCTTTTTTATTACAAACATAGTCCTAATTGCCAACCATGTGGGAAGAAGAATTGCCAATCATGTGGGAAGAAGAATGTGTGATCTCAGTGGACTAAAACCACAAAGCTGCAGTTAATACTTTTTACGGAGGTACTTTTTAATGGTATTTTTAATAAGGATGCTCTAGAGTATAATATATACACTAATATAAAAGTGAACATATAGGGAAGAGTGTGATTTCTAGTATCAGTCACCTTTTCCTCCTCCCTAAGGAGGAAATTTAAGTCTAGGTTCATGTTTCTCAGCTTTAGCCCTATCAATTTTCATGTTTTGGTTGGTGTTTTTGTTTTTTGGTGGGTAATTCCATCAAGTGGGCTGCCCCATGCATTGTAGGATATTTACCAGATCTTTAGCTTCATTCACTTGATGCCCACAACAGCCTTCCTGTTGCAGCAGCAGAAATATGGCCAACTTTTGCCACATGTCCCCTGGAGAAGAAAGTTGACCTGTTTGAGACTAGCTGGACCAGACGCAGTAGATATGATAAAGAAGAAATCATGGGTAGAGTCTAGAGAAGTGAAACTGGATCATTATCCATGTTAAAAATGGGTAGTTTTTTCCAGTATGTTTTTTCCAGTATGTTGGAAAATAGTCAACAAAGAAAATTAGATCAACTTTCCAGAAGGAGGAGCAGGAGCAGAATCTATACCAGAGGTATAGCCTTCTTTCATATTGTGAAGTGCATCCATAATTGTAAGGAACAAAATTTCATGTCCCAAAGAAATATATCTTTTATAATTGGGTGAGTTTTTAAAAGTGGAAGGTTCTGGGTCAGCTTATACTAATGTTTTATTATTGTTGCTATGGTGAATGAGGTACCACCTAATTACTTCTTATTTCCCGTGACTTCTTTAATGGAAAGTGTCATCTATCAGCTACTGCACAATGTTTTGGTCTAAGTTGTCGTGTTAACCTGAGTGACCCTAGAAAGTAAGGAAATGCATGCACAAGTGAGGGTGTAACTGCTGGCAATTTGTGCAGAATTTTACAGTTTATATGGTTAAGATTCCCCATATTATTATAAATACTGTACTTAAAAGGATAAAGTATTTTCATGGGAGATGGCTTCTGTTTGTGTGAAATGCCTTCAGGGTACAAACTGTGCATAATGTAAAACACCATGAATGAGATATTCACTATTACAAAGAGTAGCAGACTGCCTCTTAGATTTACAGAATAATGCAGAGTAATGCACCCACAGAGTCAGATAGTACTAAATTTATCATGTGCCTTCAGGGATGAGAGACTTATTTAGTACACTTTATATGTTATAAGGATTGAATTAATATATGCTTTTTATTAGTTGCGCTCAGAAAATGTGAGAGAACATCTAATCCCCAAGATGTTTGGGCAGAGACAAAGAATGTTTAAACAAATTTACTGTCAAAACAATACTATAATGTATTTACTAGATATTATGATTTTTTGTCTCAATTATAACCTTTATCTTATGGATATTAAAAAACTTATAGAGTCATTTTTCAAACTGCTAAAAGGAATCATTGTATTGAAAACATGGTTTTGGAAAGCAAATGATGCTTAGGCTTAGCATATGTTTCCCATTCTCTATTTTCTTTTGCTTTACTCAATATTAATTTTACACCCACAGTGGAGATGTTTTGCCTGGATATTAATATCTCTGAGTTTTCTGAGTCTGTTTTGCTATATAAAGGGTGGGAAAGATTGTGCAGGAAAATCCCAGCTGATAAAACATTGCACTCAGCACTGGGTAGATTTACTACTATGCATTAAGATAACTTCTTTATTCCAACTCTCTAGACTGATCTTGTATACACACATAGGGCTTTCGGAATTCCAAGGGATTCTGAGAGATCTGGCACTTTGTGTGATTGGATGAGCATCCATGTGTGAAATGTCGTACACAATCAGAGCATTGGGGAAATATTTCTGAATCTCAGTCAGGTACCAAGAGCAGTTCCAGGTCTTGAATAAATTTTTCCCATGTAAACATACTGTGCAAGGCAAATTCAATCACATCTCTGTGGTTTGTAATCTCTTTGGCTGCAAGTGGGGATAGGACATTTTAGGGTTATGTATATTTTTGAGGGTGCAGTCTATTGATGTTTTTAAGTGTTTTATAAGATTTGCTGTTCTCTTGTGATTGCAAATACTTTACTATGGTAATGAGAACAGTCTCTGGACCCTCAGGTCTTTAGGTTTCTAAAATGCAATTCTAAATTGAATTTGTTTTATGAATAATTATGTGCAGCTGATGCTGCTCCCTGCCTGGATCAAGTATGTATGTGATAATAGGAGCCTTGGCTGGGATTTGGAATTAGTAGTAGTTTTAGGCTAGGAGCCCTGATTAGGAGTAGAGTTATTTTTAGTGGAAAGGAGAGGAATGATACTCACAGATTTTGTAACATATGCGTCTAATGTTTATAGGCAGCTGATATTTCATGGCATCTGATGATGTTATTCCTACCATGAAGACCCATTTTCAATTCCTGAATCTTTCCTTACTAATATTTTGTCCCTTAATAATATTTTAACCTCTTTAATACTAATTTTTCTTATTTTTAATGGAAATTCATAACTACTTGGATGATTACTTTGATGAGGAATCTGAATACGAAGTCACTTTAGGGCAACTCAGTAATTAGAAAAAAATTCAAGCTTAGTGTTGTGTGTCACAGAAGAGAGTGAATCTGCTGAAGTAGGTGTAATTTATTATCATGAAACTTGGACGTCCAGGACTATGTATAAACAAAATTCAACACACTATATAGTATGTGGGAAATAGTTATATATGTTTAATTGGTTGATTGATAATGAAGCAAAAAGGAAAACTAGCAGGACACTCTCACACCTGGTTGAGTGCTGTGGAAGGAAGCATGAGGCTTGGAACTATTAGTTACATAATTTTCTCATCATAGATGTGAAATTTTAGCATAGCGACCAAAGTCTCCATTTGCATATATAAATTATTCTTGTCATTATTTTAGACTGAGAAGCATAATCTATATATAACTTTAAATAATTTCAAGAATGCAAACCTTATATTATTTTATAAAGATAAAATAATACTAGATATAATTTATGTCTATGATATTACTCTAATATTAAGGAATGCCTGCCAAAGATATAATTTAGGACTTACCAATACATCGTTAAAACACTACAAAATTTTATTAATAAATGGCTTATAATACATTTTACACATATGGAAGTGTTTCCCTTATTCTCCCCAAAATAAATTAAACTTTGAGTTACATATTAAAAATGTGTTTTGAAAGGTGACAGTCTGATCAGTAATTTTAAGCCTGTTTCTGTTTGTATGGGCTCCTCATAGATTTGTTGTTTAAAGTCAGGATCAAGGTAGTCTTTATATTATTGACTTCAAAATTTTTTCATGCAGTAGCAATGTTCTTTAAAATCAACTTACAATACAGGGATTTATTTCCTACCCAAAATAGTAATTTTCATTATATATTTTTAGTTAATAAAAACTAACTAAGGTTGTTTACATTTGAGATTTCAACATATATTAAAGGTTAGCATCTTTTAAAACCTTTTAAAGTCCATCCTGCCTGGATTTTAAGAATAACAGAGCATAAATAACACAGCTGGTTTATTTGTAAAGAAGTTTAGTTCTATAGTTAACCTGAAAAAAAATGACCAAATTTATTTGTACTACATAGACCAATATGAAAGCAGAAAGAAACAAACATAAATAGATATAGATGTGGAGAGAGAGAGAGAGAGAGAGAGAGAGAGAGAGAGAGAGATTGAGATTGATTTAATTTGCCTTAAAATTAGCTTACTTTTCCTTCAAAGGCCAATCATTCTGGAAATTACACCAACTCCTTTACTTCAATGTTTTCAAGCTTGGAAGTGTATATTCCCTTCTGTTTCAAACACACACACACACACACACACACACACACACACACAAAGGGGATGTTAATACTTATCAGGGAAAGGATTATTAGTCAGTTAAGCACATAAAGAAGACAAAAGATATCTTCTCTTTCTTAAAAGTATTTACTCAAGATTGAGATGGCAGAGTCTTTTTAGAAATGGACAGACAGAGGCAAGGAACTTGGGAGGACATGCTCACAAAAACAGAAGAAAAGGAAGGATATTGAGGGGAAAACACATGTTTTTAATGCCTTCAGCATTTTGGAGACTCGTTATCTAGAAAAACAAAAATTTATCTAAGGCAGACATGGAGAAAACGTCATGCCAGATGGAGAGCTGTAAGTGAACAAAGACAGAGTTTGGGATCATTTATATGACATCTGTGAAAGCAGTTTCTAAATAGGAAAATCCCCATCAGTGTGATTCTATCATGTTAGATTGCATAGACTCAACATTGCCTCTGCAACTTCCAGAGATGTTCCAGACACTGAGACTGTTTCAATCAGCCTTTTCATTGCTGTGACCCAAGGACCTGACAATGATTAGAGGAGGAAAATTTATTAGGCTCACAGTTTCTGAGGACTCAAAACATAGATGTTCAACTCTAGTTCTGGGCCTGACATGAGACAAAACATCATAGCAGAAGTGTGTCGGAGGAAAACAGCTCAGAAAATGGCCAAGGAAGAAGAGAGAGCTCTACTCACCAGGGACGAGATAGATACCCAAAGGCACACCCTACCTCCTACAATTATATCCTACCTGCCTACAGTCAACTATAGTCAACACCTACAGTCAACACCCCGTTAATCCATACAAGTGGATTAATTCACTTATTAGGTTAAGGCTCTAATAACATAATCATTTCACCTCTAAACTTTCTTGCATTGTCTCACATATGAGCTTTTGGGAGATACCTCATATCTAAGCAATAACAGGGACATGATAGTGGAATCTCTCCTCTCTTCTTTACTTCTTTCAAAACCCATAAGTAATCTTACTTCAAAATTTCTAGAGAAAATAAGAGCAATCATTCTCTATTTACCACAACAAAACTTTAAAGTCACTAAAATTTTACCTGGCCAGGTACAGTGGTGCACACCTGTAATCCCATCAACTCAGGAAGCTGAGGGAGGAGGATCAAGAGTTCAAAGCCAGCATTATGAATTTAGCAAGGCATTAAGCAACTTAGTAAGACCCTGTCTCAAAATAAAAAATAAAAAGGACTGGGTGTAGCCAGGCACAGTGGTGCACTCCTGTAATCCCAGCAGTTCAGGAGGCTGAGGCAAGAGGTTCAAGGGTTCAAAGACAGCCTCAGCAAAAGTAAGGTGCTAAGCCACTCAGTGAGACCTTGTCTCTACACAAAATACAATATGGGGCTGGGAATGTGGCTCAGTGGTCCAGTGCTCCTGAGTTCAATCCCTGTTACTCCTTCCCCCTCAAAAAAGAACTGGGGATGTGGCTCTATGTTTAAGTGCTCCTGGGTTCAATCTCTGGTACCAAAAAAAAAAATTAAAATTAAAATAAAAGAAATAAAATCTTACCTTATAATTTTTTTTTCACATTTATAAACAAATTAAGTTTCCTTTCTCCTAAGGATAATTTCTTTTCTGTGCTTTGAGCATCTCTCCTCCATAATCCTGGAGAAATTTTTGCTGTCAAATATCAATGCACTCTTAGTTAAATCCTTTCCACAAATATATGAATTTCTTTAAGCTCTCAAAATCTTTCTTGATTTCATAACCTTTTATTCTTCATACATAATCAAGCTTGGATTTATAATCAATTTCCCCATAACAGTAAAAATCTCAAAAAACACCTATTTTTTGAATTCCATGTGTTTCTCAATCTATTGAAGGTTGGTTCTTTTCCCACCATTCTTAAAATAGCTTTCCCCTAAAGGTTAATAGTCCTCTGTTTGGTTCTTAATCCAAAAGACAGTTTTCAGAATTGGTCCAGCTGAATTCTCAATGATCCTTAGCACTCCAGTCTTCCAGGGGCTTCCAGCACTCCATGCTTCTCTGCTAGTGTTATTCCTACTTAGCTGTCCAGTACTTCTCAACCACATTCAGTAAATCCCTACCCTTTAACTGGTGATTACATATTAATATCAAAACTTTTTCAAGATTTACTTTGGTCCATATTTTCTTCCTGGTCAAATTAACTTGAGCCTATTGTTTTAATCAACAGATACATTCTAGTGACTCACAACTTCTTATATCCAGTTCAGGCCTCTGCTATGAACTCTACTTGATCTCTTTATTCCACATTTTCCTTAATGTTCCTCTTACTTGCACTCATTTCACATTTAGAAGTCATTGTCAAGTGTTGAGCAGCATAGCTCTCAATTATCTATAAAATATGACTTTCCCCCTCACTCTCATCCTGATGCAAATACAGAATAACACTATGTACCATTGGAGTATTACAATAAGTATTCCTAATTGATTACTGTGTCCGTTTTCATCTCCTTTTATTGTCTTCAAGTTGTCACCAGAATAATCTCTACAAACCTTATATTGATTTTAACCTCTCCTTGGCAAACTTAAAACATTTCAGAGATTGCCATCAATCTTTACATAAAGGATGAACTTTGTAAGGGAGCCTGGTGCTTGAGTGTATTCTCCGTGCATTGGCTGATTTCTGTGTATCTCTCCGCCCTCATATCAATCTCCAACATTTTCTCTGAAGTTGAGATTGACTGATCTCCCTTCATTTGGTTGCCCAGGTATTTTGCATGAGTATAAACTTTGTCTAGAAAATTCTTTTCTCAACGTCTTCCCATCACTTATTTTAACTTGTGCCTCACTTTTTTATATACGCTTTTCCTAACTCTAAATTTTGTTGAGATTCTTTTTCATATTCCTTCTTAAACCCACGTTCCATGTATCTTTCTTATCTCAGTTAATAAGTGTACCTTTTCACATGTGTGATAATTTCCATGCCTTTATCTTCCACAGCACTGCTAACTTTTAAAGCTCAATGGTAGCCAGATTTGATTTGATCAAGCTCACTATTGCCACTGTATGTCATACTCTCCTTATTCAACACTATTTGTCAAACCAGTCATGAAATGAATTACAGTGGCTTACCAAGAGACAGTGTTTCAGTTTCAAACTATAACTTTGATTTCCCGTAATTTCTTGTCATTCTTTTAACTTCCTCTCAAACTTTCAATTGCACAATTATTTCTCAATTCCTGTTGAGTACAGCACTCTTTGGGATAGCAGAAGCTTTAGAGATTGCCAATTTTCAATGCCAGGCTCTGCATAACTTTATCTAATAAAATGTAGACAATAAAAGTATTTAATTTCTTAGTCTGATTTGTGGTTTTCAGTATCCAGACAAAGACTTCAAAAAACAATCCTCTTGCATTCAGATCTCCTTCACAAGGTCTTGCATAGTATCCTGCACACTCCTCCATTATTACCTTATGATTTTTCAAAAAAATCATAATGTTAAGTTTCTCTGGGCATGTTCCATGCCCAGAGCAATCAGTTTTGTTTTGCTGTGCTTCATTTTCCATTTTATTGTTGTCATTTTCATTTTTGGAACTCAGCAGAGTACTCGATATATCATTGTCAATCAACAGCTACTGAAGGACTGCGTTTAATTGTAAAACATGATGAGGCTGGTATACAGGTGAGTATTAACAACTAATGAGAGCAAAGGTACACTCAAGTTCAATCTCAAACCGGAGAGAGGGAATTATAATTTGATGGAGTGGATATTAACACAGATGGCAAAAAAATGAAAACCTTTCCCAATGTTTAGGAACAAGACAAATGTGCCCCCTTCACTATTCTGCAATGATGTACTAGCAGTTCTAGCCAGAGAAATTTGGCAAGAAATGTAAATTAAAAGCATCCACATTATAAAAGGAGAAGAAAAACTATTTGCAGATGACACAATACTATGCTTTAAAGAATCCACATCAAGACTTTAGAGCTGAATAAAATCAGAGTGGTAGGATATAAGATCAGCAAACAAAATTAACTGTTTTTTATACACTAACAATGAATCATTCAAAGGGATTTAAGGAAATAGTTTCTTTTATAGCATCAATATAACAAAATAATTTGTCTCAGGAAGGACAATACTTATACAATGAAAGCTACAAAACATTGCTGAAAAAATGAAAGGTTTAAAGATATTAAAGATTCACCAAGTTTATAGTCAGAAAACTTAATTTTAAGATGACAATATTCTTCAAAGTGATCTACAGATTCAATGCACTTCCTTCCAATGTGCCAATAACCTTTTGTGGGGAGAGGGCAGAAAGGGAAAAGTTGATAGATTGCTACATGCAAAAGAATGAAGTTGGATCTTTATCTCACATAATTTATTAAAAAATAGCTAAGAATGGGTCAAAGGTCTAAACGTAATAGATGTAAATAAAAAAATCATTTGAAGAAAACATAAGGTTAAAATTTCATGACCTTGTGTTTTCCAATAGATGCTTAGATGACACAAAGGCATAAGAAAAAGAAAAAATGAAGAAATTGAACTTTATCAAAATTAAAAACATTGGTATATGAAAGAGTACTGTCAAAGAACGAAAACACAACACACAGAATGGGAGAATATGTCTGCAAATCATAAATCTGTTAAGGGCACATATTTGAGATATACAGAACAGTTAATCCTAAAAAAGAACACATACTTAAAATCTAATTTAAAAATGGGCATAGACATTTTGCCAGAGTAGATACATTCATATTCAATGATGACATAAATAAATGACCAATGTTATCAGTCATTAGGAAAATACAAACCAAATCCACCAAGAGACACTACTGAGAACCATCAGGACTATAATAAGAATAATTATCAAAAGGAGGATAAATGCTGATGAGCATGTGGAGAAAGTACAACCTCCTTACAATATGGAAGAATAAGTAATCTGTCCAGGCACTGTTGGAAACAGTTCGATGGTTCCCCAGTACCTTTAACATAGAATTAACATTCGAATCCATTCCTGGCAAGTGTCCAAAATAACTGAAAACAGGTTTCGAAAACTTGTATATGAATATCTGTCAAAGTGCTTTTCACAGTAATTTATAAGGAAACAATCTAAATGCTATCAACCGATGAGAGGATAAATTAAACAAGGATAAATTAATCTTGTACTGGGATATAATTTAACTCTTTATAAAAATAAAATACATTTAAATGTTGAAAATGGATGAACATTGCCTAGACCAGCACAACTGTTAATTCAGAATACCAGCAGGGCAATGGGAAATGAAGAAAAGAAAATTCATGGAAATGGAAAACATTTTCAGAGGCTTGGAAGACATGGGGAATGGGAGTGACTTTGATGGGGACAGAAACTTCTTTTTTCATGTGTCTAAAATGCTTTGAAACTGGGTAGTGGTGGTAGTAGCACAACATTATGAATATACCAAATGTCACTTAATTGTCCACTTTAAAATGTTTAAATTGCCAAATTTTATTCACATTTAATCACAACAAGTCTTTTCCAAAATTTATGCAGAGGAAAGAAGGTTAAAATTATAGATTCAGTTTTATCTGATTGTGCCCGTTCCAACACTAACCATAAGTTCATGAGCAAGCTTATCATTTTTAATCAAAGATTCATTATACCATGGAGTGTCAATTACTAGATATTTGAGTCAGAAAGTGTGCTCTAAGAGCTAGGATAAATAAGTATAAAACCAATTCCAAATCCTTCATCCTTATGGAATTTGCAGTTCAAAAGAGGAAATATGAGTTTTGTTTCTAAGGAAATAAAAATAAAATGTGCTTAATATTTGCCACTGTTATTTAAATTAGGTATATATAAAGTGCCCAGTGAAATAATCAATACAGGGTTGTTGTTATTAACATTTGACTTTCACACTAAAACCCATACTCCAGAGTATGTATGTAAATGTAACCATCTTAAAAACATGTGCAGTGTCACATTAGTATTTATGGATAACTCAGTAGAAGCCATTGGCATCTCCATGGTTTTAAATACATATTCAAGGTTTTAACACATATGAAAGGAAACTCAATTCTGATATGTATACCAAACACATGCCCAAACATTCATCCATATTAATATTCTTGAAATATTCAGAACTCTTTTGGTCATATCAGAAAATTGTTTAGCTTTTAGCTACTGCATATTTCTAATCAACTCATAATTGCTTCTCCTCCATTTATTTTCTGTATTCAATTTAAGGGAGTCTATATAGACATACAAACTTTACCAACTTTGTTGCAATTTGAAATCTGTGTATTATTTTAAAACAATATTAAGTCACATGTTTTTGTGTATGTTCTGAAATCACAATTCTACAGATAATATTTGGATAATATCTGGATGCTTCAGATTCTAGCTATGTTAGTCCCTTGCTGATGAATCTATTATGTTAGAACCACAAAGAGAATCAATTCACCCAATCTTATGTTTAAACACACTATTATATATGTTAACACACTATTGTATAATAGAAACTACATGATAGCAATAAAATATTTAAATTCTAAACTAGAATGATGTATTTCTGGCAAATGGCAGGGCTCCATGAGCCCAAGCATCATTCTTAGTATTGCACCTTATTTTGAATAATTCAGTATTCTTGTCCTGCTTTCTCTGAATTGTTCTAAACAGTTAACTATAAAATCTGACAACTGAAGAACCATCAATTCCCTTGTTCCTTTGTGTTATGCTGAAGTATTTAAGTATGTGAACAGACATTTGTTAAATAAACTTGCTCCGTGGATTCAAGCTTTCTAAGACATTGGAGTGAAAGCCCATGGTGTGCTCATCTGAGTAATGTTTTCCTTTGCACAGACATTTATTTAGCCTCTAGTGTTTTCATATGGTTCCCATATAAAGATACCAATAAAGTAAAGATTTGCAACAAATTTTCTTGCTATAAATATGACAGACCAGTAGTACTGTCTGCTGGTAAGCTTTAACAGCTTGAAAAAACACAATATATTATTCATGTTTAAACATGATGATGTGACATATGAAGACACCAATGCTGATATCTAGCATTTCATATATTTAGGTAGAGCATATTCTCATAGCAGAGGTCACTGTGTTTTCTATAACTTGTACTCTTCCAACTCAGGAGCATAAAACTCTAAATTTAAGGATCAACCCCTCTTCCATTTCAAATGTAGTTATAGTAGATGTTAAAAATCATACTTATCTTCAGGATAGCTGACTGACAGTTTGTTCACATTTAATATATACTAATTCATTCATTCCCATGATAATAATATTATAGAGTTATTGTTATTATCCCTTTTTTGCTACTGGGAATAGAAAGGTCCTGGAGAATTAAACAAATATCCAAAGGCACATGGTTAATAAGAGTGAGAGTTGGGATTTGAGTGAGAGGGTTTGTTTCCTGCGTTTAGTGTCTTACTATTCTTTATGTTCACTAATCTAAGTCTTTCCTTGAATTTTTCACATTAAGGGTAAGCTTGGGAAGGTCCCCATTCAGGAACATCCAGAAAGGTATTTGCTTCCCTCTATGCTATCTATCCTTCCTCCATTCTTGCCACGCTTCCACCCTGCATTATGCATCATCATCATTCACTTATCAGAGACCATTCAGCCCTTGGATTTTGGGGGTTGGCTAATCTCACTTAGCATAACAATCTCCAGCATCATCCATTTACCTACAAATGCCATAATTTTATTCTTCTTTATGGCTGAGTAATATTCCATTGTGTATATATACCACAGTTTCTTTATCCATTCATCTATTGAAGGGCATCTAGGTTGGTCCCACAATCTAGCTATTGTGAATTGGGCAGCTATGAACATTGATGTGGCTACATCACTGTAGTAATCTGATTTTAAGTCCTTTGGGTATAGGCCAAGGAGTGGGATAGCTGGGTCAAATGGTGGATCCATTCCAAGTTTTCTAAGGAATCTCCACACTGCTTTCCAGAGTGACTGCACCAACTTGCACTCCCACCAGCAATGTATGAGTGTACCCTTTTCCCCACATCCTTGCCAACACCTGTTGTTGCTTGTATTCTTAATAAAAGACATTCTAATTGGGTAAGATGAAATTTTAAGGTAGTTTTGATTTGCATTTCTCTTATAACTAGGGATTTTGAACATTTTTTTATAAATCTGTTGATTACTTGAAGATTGTCCTCTGTTAAGTGCCTGTTCATTTTTTGGGCCCATTTATTGATTGGGTTATTAGTGTTCTTGGTGTAGAGATTTTTGAGTACTTTGTAGATTCTGGAGATTAGTGCTCTATCTGAAGTGTGTGTGACAAAGATTTTCTCCCACTCTGAAGGCTCTCTCTTCACATTCCTGATTATTTCCTTTGCTGAGAAAAAGCTTTTTAGTTTGACTCTATCCCAATCATTGATTCGTGCTTTTATTTCTTGCGCTTTGGGAGTCATGTTAAGGAAATCTGGTCCTAGGCCAACATTCCTTAACATGACTCCCAAAGCACAAGAAATAAAAGCAGGAATCAATGATTGGGATAGAGTCATTTCTCCTTTAAACCTTATTGCATTGTCTCTCACACATATGCTTTAGAGGAGCGTCTCCCATCCAAATCATAACACTAGGTAATTAAAATAGGTTTTATTCTACAGTTACCTAAAACAATGTTTGAATAATAGCAATTGGGCTTGTTGGTCAACTGCAAGAATGTTTCTGAGGTAAGGTTGGTGTGGTCATATAGTAGGCCTCTCAGGGTAGGGTACAGAATACTCTAGACATTAGTTTAAAACTGAAAGTGAACTTGGGAGCCAGTTTAAGTTTTTGAGAAAAGTGACATGATCTACCTTATGTTTCTAAATACTACTTGGAATATCAAATTTAATATCAAAATCAAAGCAAACAAGAAAAAAACCAGATTGAAGGTCACCAGGTGAGAGGAGTTGTGGCATGGACCAGGTTAGTTTCAGTGAGGGTAGGGTAGGTGGAAACAGTGTGCGATCCTAACTGCTTAGAAATGGGATATAAGGGAAGGAACACTCTGGGAAGATTCCAAATATTTTATTCTGAGTAACCAAAATTGTAGAGTTGTCTTCAAAGGAAATGGAATTTATGTGAACAATGTTTAGGGAGAAAATTAGGAATCCAGAACAAAAGAGCAGATGTGGTCAGTGGTATCAAATGCTACATAGTTACCCTGTGTAAAATTATCAGGCTGAAAAATTATCAGGTTGATTGATTCACTGATGGTGAATTTGTGACAGCTGATTCAATAAATTGGTGGAAAATACAGGAGATGGAAAAGTAAAAAATAACTGATAACTGAAAATATGAAAATAGTAAGGAAAGTCATCTTTTTCAAGAAGTGTGGCTCTGGAAAAGATAAAATTGAAGTTAAAGGAGGACATATCATTGGGGAGTATATTTAAGGATAATCTCATGGAAACTGAAAATTATTTCTTATATTTTTGAAATACATTCCACTATATAATATTTATATTTGTATAAGTGCAATACATATGGCTATAATTTAACTCTGAGAAATGTAAAATGTTTCCTTGCTTTTCAGACCACTTATCTTGGGATGAGTTAAATCAGGAACAATTTTCAGTGAACATGACTTTTTCACCTTAACAAATTATGAAGGAAAAATACTTTCTTGGCTTCCCTCCAGTATGATTAAGATAATGAAATGCAATATCTGTGAAAACATCTACTTTCCTGAATCTATTGCTTTGTGTTTCCTGAAACTTTGGCAGTCCTCAAAAGAGTTTGCCATCAGCTGATGACAGAATATTTTTAGAAAAATTAATACAATCCATTAATGACATCCTGCTCTATCTTAGTTATATGCTGTCTTACCTCACTTTTACTTTGGTGATTTTGTCCTTAAGTGATGTAAGAATAATTCATACTAACTCTTCCCTAAAGTTCTTATGGTGAACATGATATTTTAAGACTAGTATTTTAAAAACTGGTATAAAAATAGCTATAATTTCCCCTGGGTTATAGAGATTTGTGGCTAAATTCAATAGATGTTCTCTCCTTGCAGAGTAAGAGAACCTTAAGTTCTTAGGTGGTCCATAACACCCAAAGTAAATCTTTTATTTCCCAAAGTTCTTTGTTCCAAATGATCAACATGTGACTAATTTCAGGCCAAAGGTATGAATAGAATTAGTCTTATGACAATTTCTTGGAATTTTCTTTAAATAGCATTTGCTTTGTTTTTTCCTCTTTCTCTTTATTCTTTCTTCCTATTGTCTAAAACAAGGATTTGTTATTATGGTTTTAGCCATTCATATGCAGTGAGGACAGACAAAGCTCAGGTCCTAGGAGTGGTAAATAGTCATCTAGGATGAACTCCGTTCTTGAGGATTTTAGTAAGCAAAGTGAACATGCTATTCCTGAACATTTTTAACTAAAATTTTTACATATATATATTGTAAAAACAATACAATGTTTGTACTCTTGTTCTTCCTATCTCTAAAGTACTGTTAGCTCTGTTATAGTTTGGATGTGAGCTGTCCTCCCAAACCTTCTGCTAATGCAGCAATGTTCAGAGGTGGAATGACTGGATTGTACCCTGACCAATCCTTCCTAGTCTGAATGGATTGACTATGTGGTAACTATAGGCAGGTGGCATGTGGCTGGAGGAGGCAGGTCACTGAGTGTGTGCCCTGGGGTCTCTGGGACCCCTTTCTCTCTCTTTTTCTTGGCTACCTGATCCTGCCATGAGCTGAGAAGCTTTCCTTCACTGGGCTCTTCCCTATGATGTGCTGCCTCACCTCTGGTCATGGCAATGGAATCTATAGACTGAGACCTCTGAAACTGTGAGCCCCAAATAAACTTTTGTTCCTTTAAATTGTTCTTCTCAGGTATTTTGGTCACAGCAACACAAAGGTGACTAAAACAGGGGAGAAATGAACTTATTATTTATGGAAGCCACCACTGTTGGTCATTGTAAATTTATTACTAAACCTTAAATAATAACATTATAATTCTCCTTATGAAAACTTAGAACAATGGAATTTAGAGAAATAGTCAATAAAGAATACATATTATATCTTTTGCATAAAATAAATGACAATTATTATTTTATTTCTACCACCAATTTTAGTTATAATTTCTTTTTTCAAATAGTTTTGAAGTATTATATAACTGAGAAGAATGTAGAGAACATTAAGAGAATACAGCTGTTTAACATGTACTTAAATGCAAAAATAGAGCATCTACAGCACATCACAGTATCTTCTAATGTAAACCCTAATATTTTACTATTTGGAGTTAAAACTGTTTAGATTAACAACATTGTCCATTGATTTTTGTCTTTTTTTGAAAAGGGTATATTTGGAATAATTTGGAATCATTCACTTTATAGTCTTTTGGGGGTTGGTCAGTGACTTCTATCATTCTCTGTTAGGCTTATGACATTAACGTAGTATCATTCTTGTTTATATCATAATTGGTTTCTATTTTTACTCTTGTATAACTTTCTACTACGTGAAGAAAAATGTTGATATGGAAATGAGTCATTTAGGCCTACCTTCTAGGAAGGATTTCTTCATTGCAGGGAGTATGATAATAGATCTTCCGCCTCTAAGCATTTCGGCATCTGTATCAGTTTCAGAGAGCTTTTCTCTTTAATGAAGTACTTTAGTTTTAGAGCAGTTTTAGGTTCATAGCAGAATTGAAAGGAAGGTCCAGAGAGTTCCCATACATTCCCTGCCTCACACATGTATGATGGTCTTCTGTTATCAGTATATACGACCAGAGTGCTACATTTAGTTTAATTTATGAACCTACAATGACACATCATTATCATTCTAAGTCTGCAGCTTATTCTGTGGGTTTGCATAAATGTAAAATGACTGATATCAACCATTATATTGTCATACAAAATATTTCCATTGCCCTTGAAATCCTCTGTGTTTTGTCTTTTTATCTCTCCCTTCCTTCTAACCCTGGCAACCATTGTTCTTTTTACTGACTCTCTTTCTCTCATTTTATATATATAATATATATGCATATACATATAGTTTGTTTGTTTGTTTTGTTTTGTTTTTACAGTGCTGGAGAAGAAACCCAGAGGTATTCTACCAATAAGCAACATCCCAAGCCAATTTTACTTTCAGTTTTAAGATAGGGCCTTCCTTCCTAAGTTGCCTAGGTAGGCCTCAAATTTGCCATCCTCCTGCCTCAGATTCCCAAGTTGCTGGACTTACAGCAATGTGCCACTGACTCCGTGTTATTGCCCTTTCCAGAAAGTCATACAAGTGGAATCATATAATATGTAGTGTATTTGGATTGGTTTCTACACTTTCTAATATGCATGTAAGCTTTCTTCATGTCTTGATAACTCATTTATTTATGTCACTGAATAATATTCCATCCTTTGGATGTAGTACCAAACCATTCACCAACCAAAGGACATCTTGATGACCTCTAACATTTGGCAGTAATGAATAAAGTTGCTATGAATGTGCATAGACATGTTTTGTGTGGACGTAAAGTTTAACACATTTGGCTAAGTACTGAGATCACAAGTGTGTGTCCTATGGTAAGGGTATGTTTGGTTTTACAAGAAGCCAGGAAACTGTCTTCCCAGTTGGCCATATCATTTGGCATTGCCACTGTCAACAAATAAGAATACCTGTGACTCCACAATCCTACCAGCAGATTCTGTGTGTGACTGTCCAGAGCCTTGGGGATTATACTACCTGATAAACCACTGATGATGGTTGAGATGGTATTTTAGGAGTAAATAAATATTGCATTTTGTGGAGAAGATTAACAATAAGTTGCAACTGCCTTCTGAAGACTAACTGGAGTACGAGGAGTCATAATTTGCTTC
The DNA here is from genome assembly GCA_020662805.1 of Glaucomys volans. NCBI lineage: Eukaryota > Metazoa > Chordata > Mammalia > Rodentia > Sciuridae > Glaucomys > Glaucomys volans. The sequence goes on from JAJEJO010000827.1 coordinate 98,898, forward strand.
ACAAGCTGCCTTATTTTGTGTCTCCTATTGGCAATAAAGACCCAAAAGTATTCTGGAGGAGTTTTCTGAAAATACATGAAGAAACAGGTTTGAGCAAAGTTAGATGTGAACTTTAGTAAATAAAACTATATACTACTCAGGTCTTCCATCAGGAAAGCATGTGCTGTCTGCCTTTTCCAGAAAGGTGGCGTTATACAATAATCTCGATACCAATTTCATTTTACATTTATATCATTTATATAAATTTTACTTTACATTTCTAGAGAATAAATAGTAGTGTAGCAACATTATTTTATTTTTGTCTTGCCTGATGACCAAGAAAATGGATATTTTCATTTTTCTAGTGAATAATCATTTTCATATTATAATCAATGATTTTGATATTCTTCTTTGTAAAATACTTATATAAGTCTTTTTCCCTTTTCTTTTGAGGGAGAAAAATAATTTATTTCTTACACAAAGGATATTTTCCTCAATCTATTAATTATTAGATATGTTGACAATTATATAAATATATACAAACATACATATACATAAAGATGTATACATATAATCATACATACGATCATACCTATGATCTCTTACACAGGGTAATAAATTCACTTCCTACATTTTGCCTTCTTCATCAATGTGTTGAGTCTTGAATTTTCATTTTTATCTCTCTTAAGTGACATTCTCTGACAGACAAAATGGAATTACTTTGGTGAAACTGGTCTTTAAGTTTCATACTCTGAAAACTTTTATATATATTAGCCCCCAAAATGGTTTTGCTTTCCAATTATTGTAAAAAGTGGTATTTCATAAATTTGTCATTTCAGTTTCAGATCTCTAGAAGGCAGAACTAGATGTAAGTGAAACCAAGTTTTGTAAAGAATAAAAATAGAGTTCTTGCCTAGCATGCAAAAAAAGTTATTTTAAAAGTGCTGGTGATGTGACTCAGTGGTTAAGCACTGCTGAATTCAATCCCATCTACTATCAAAACAAAACAAAACAAAAATTTAACTACTTCTGTTTTATCTTCTAGCCTTTTCAGTTATGTATTTAACACCTTAAACCTAGTTAAATTTTTGTTTTGTTTTGTTTTGTTTTGATAGTTAGTACTAGGGATTGAATTCAGCAGTGCTTAACCACTGAGTCACATCACCAGCACTTTTAAAATAACTTTTTTTACTTTGGGTCAGGGTCTTGCTAAGTTACCTAGGCGCTCACTAAGTAACTGGCTGACTTTCAACTTGTGATCCCTCTGCTTCAGCCTCCCAAGCTGCCGGGATTACAGGTATGCACCATTGTGCCTGGCTAATAATTCTTTATATGAAATTCTCTCTGTTTTGTTATTCTCTCTGTTAAATTACTGGTGTGACTTCTTTCTCTTGACCAGATCCTGACTGATACCTGCAGGTAAAGACTTCCTTAGTGGTTGTGTGGATTCACATTAGCTCTACTGCAACTGAGATTTTCCTTGCATTGTCCCTCTTTTTGAGGATGGTTTACTTTTTGAGAGTAGATGGCTATAGTTAAGGATCATAAGTTACTCATCATTAGAGAACATATACAAACATTCATATACATAAAGATACACCTACTCATCATTATATACTCATTATATACTCATCATTACATACATATACAAACATTCATATACATAAAGATACACCTACAAATACACACACAAATATGCCTTTATTCTTCCTTTTGCAGTGTTGGGGATCTTCTTCCCTTTTGAAATTGTCTTTATTATCTTTCTTTAAAGCTGATTTGATAGACTTATTTACATGTTAAGGTTAGAAGGCTGTTAACAAATATATGCTTTAATGTATTTTCTCCTATATTTTGGCTCTTTGCTACTCTCTCTGCAATAGTGTTTGAAGATCAGAGGCTTTTTAAAAAAATTTCTCAGTACTAGGGCTTTACTCTACGACATTGTGCATGCTACTACTGAGATACCTCCTCAGCCCCAGATTTTAATTTTAACCTATTCAGTTGCTCATGTTCTCTTATTATAGTTACTCCATGAAGATATGCTCTTAGATATTTATGAAAAGCTCTCTTATTTTACAATTAAATTTGTATATACAAAGCATTTGGAATTGACTTTTTTCTTAATGGTATGATGTAGGATTTTTTTCCTTGTGGATATTCAACTCATCCAGCACCATATATTGATGAATTCATCTTTGTCTCTCTACATCACTTTGTCACATTAATTATATTGAATTTCTTTCTTTTTTTTTTTTGGTGTGTGTGTATGTGTGTGGTGCTGGGGATTGAACCCAGGGCCTTGTGCTTGCAAGGCAGGCACTCTACCAACTGAGCTATATCCCCAGTCCTTTCACATTAATTATAGATGAAAAATCTGAAAATGTGCCACAATCCCATGTTTGATTATTCAATCCTTGTGCGAATACAGTCTTGACTATTACAGTATTTTTAAGACTAGATGTCTAATAGTATAAGTTCTCTAACCTCTTCAAGTTCATCTTTATTCCTTTGAGTTCTTTTCACTCCTCTACGAATTATACACTGAGTTTCCAAATTTCTATACAGAAATCAAAACATAATGGGGTTTTTATTCTGATTATATTGAATATATAGCTCTGTAGATAGATAGATGTATGTATGTGATGGGTCATTTAACCTATTCAATTTGTTTTAGTTATAAAACAAAAGATATAAATTATTCCCATTGAAAAATCATGTGTTAATAAATATGGGAGCATATATCAATTCAAAAGTCAACCTCAATAGGTAGTCCAAGGGCTATCAAGATTACTACGGTTTATCCAAATGAAATTTAACATACCCAATTCAAATTTTCTCATGAGTTTCCTCTTTCAGTAATTCACACCTCAAACATCCCATTTACAAAAATATTAACATAACTATGACCAATCTTTCTTCTTCCTTTTCAAAAATGCAGTCACCTATTAGTTTTCCCCCTAGTTTATTGCCAATACAAATAGCTTGAGTAACACTTCAAACAAGCTTCCCTATCTTTGCACTCAATCATGTTGATATTAAAGACTTCTGGTTTGGAAAATCTACCACCACCAGAATCTAAAAATGTATTCTATAATTGAATGTAATGTAGTAAATTAATACAGAGTAACATGTAAGTCCAAAAACAAGAATGATTAATTCTTTAATGTCAGAAATGAAAAGTGAAAGAATGTTGAAAGCAAGCTGAAACTAATTGAAGATATACTTCAATTCTGGATTGCATATTTAGCCTGTACAGGCTCTTAGTTTGATCCTCAGCTCCTCAGCATACACACACACACACACACACACACACACACACAAAATCTTAAATATTTAAGATTCTTAGAGACTTGAGTCTCTAAGACAGAGCTGCAACTGAACTCCAGTAATGGAGATAACAGCACAAAGTAATGACTTATTAAAGAAATAGGAATTTAAACATATGACCCTGTATATTACAAAGAAGTCTATTGCTTAATGATAAAGTGGGGTAGAAGAAGAGTCATCCAGAAATATTTTGCAATGTCTGATTGGGTCATTTGTAGACACTGGGATAAAATTCATACTAAGACACTGAAAACAGACAAAAGACCAATGAAATTCATCAATCTCTCAGTAACTGTAAACACAAAATCTCTCTGTTGATAAGGATTTACAACACAGACATTCAGGACTTCTTCAAATTACTTCAGATCCAGCTATTCACACACTCTAGATAAAAATAAAGAGAAAACAACAATAAGGAAACTGATGAAATTCAGATTTTCTAATAATTTATATATCAAATCTAAACATGATAAACTGAGTTCATAGATATTTAAGATATTAAAAATTGATGAAATAACAAAAAGAGACAGAAAAAGTGAAAGCATGAGAGACAGTGATCAAAAATGAAATTCTAAGAATAAATATAATCATAATCAATGTACTCAATGAATAGGTTAAAGGGTAGACTAAAAGAAGAGTTGTTGTTAAATAAAAAATGCATTTGAGGAAGTTATCCAGAAATAAGCACTAAGAAATAGAGAGCTGGGGGAAAAAGGGGAAATCAGGAATTATGGAAGCAAATGATAGATTGAATGGGGGAAAGCATATTGCAAGTAGTGGTAGTTGAACACGTTTTGGAATTGAAGAAATACGAGGGTTTAAAT
>JAJEJO010000827.1:103037-156335 GCA_020662805.1 Glaucomys volans
TATGAAGCTGTGCATGTGATCCTGAAAATTATAAATTTTAAAAACCAATGTGTGCATTTCACAAAAAGAACTACAAACTGAATCAAGAGTAAAGGTGAATAGATTTAATGACTGACAGAAAGAATTTATTAAGCAACTAGTAAATTTAATCAAGAAAGAAAGAACCAAGAATTTGAAATATTGGAAAATCCTGATGCAAATCTAAATCAATTTTAAAAGAATAGTAATTCTAGAACTTTTCCATTAAAGAAATAGACAAAAATAACATATAAAAATGTAGTAGAAGAGTTCAGAATCAACACATTACAATGCCATTTCAGATTCTGGAGGATCAGTCTTTAGTTGAAGTTTAAAACTCATTAAATATTCATGTAATAAATTTAAGAAAACCACAAAATAACTGAAATAGTATGCAGAATTTCCAAAGCAGTAATGAAATGAAAGGGATTAAAGAACAAGTCCTCAGTCTAACAAAAGGCAAGAAATTTTAAAATGAAACAAAAATTAAACAGAAAACGCAAAACCTAGTAGAAATGGTGTAAATCATATCATTCATTACTCATAGTAACCCCCAAAAACCTACTTTATTTTGAAAGTCATATATTAAGAAGAAAAGAATTTAAAATGATGACTTCAGAATATGAAGGTTGATATCATTTTCAAGATTTTGTAACTCCAAAATAATATTAAATATTTTCAGTTGTGTATACATATGAAATAAATGTAGAAAAATATAGACTAAAGAATGTATATGTATATCAATAAAACTATTCCCTCTCCACTAGTGGGTATGGCTAGGAAGATGTTTGGGAAAGAGAAAAAAATGTCACTGAATTGTATCTGTACCAGTTTGTGTTAAAACAACATGAAATCAGGCATGGTAGTGTGTGCCTGTAATCCCATCAACTTGGGAGACTAAGGTAGGAGGATCACGAGTTCAAAACCAGCCTCAGCAACTTCGTGAGGTCCTAAGCAAGTGGGCTGGGGTGTGGCTCATTGTTTAAGTACTCCTGGGTTAAATATTCCTGTTATCAAAAAAAAAAAAAAAAAAGAATAAGTGAAGAGGAGAGAGGATCATAAAAGTAAAAAGATACTTCAAGTCTTACACAGTGCACTTTACATATTATGGAACTGACTGAAAACCAAATAACAAATAAATCAATATATATTTTTTTTTTATAAAAAGCAATGCAATTAATCTGGTTGAAATGTCTAACCGGTTTTTCCTTGCCTTCGCAAGAGTACCAACTCCTTGGTTGAAATTGTTTAAGACATTTTTTATTATTATTTTTATTTTTACAATCTTCATTGATTCATTGTACACATATGGGATACAAATTTTCATTTCTATGGTTGTGCATCGACTTGAGGAGTTAGCTTATTTCTCCAGCCAATCTTTGCTGATCTCTGCCAACTCTTTTTCTTGAAATGTATATATGTGAAAATTCTTTCAAGCTCATATCTGTCTCATTGACAGGATTTCTGTCTAGATTCTAAGAGATATTCATCCAAATGCCTCACAGAGTGAATGTAATAGATGCTCAACAGTTTTGTGATTAAATGAATACATAGTTAAAGAAATCATATAATCAAAATTAAACTTCAAAGATCCTATAGCATTAAATATGTTATCTTATAAAATGAAAATATTAATTTCTGATAAGCCAATGAACATATATAAGTCTAAAAGTATTCCAGAAGATTTCCTTTAAATCTGAGGTCAATAATTAAAGGAGATTTGTAGGTCTGAAAATTAATTAGTCCAGATACTGGCAGATCCAATTTCTTCATCTCTTCACATGCAATTTCAATTAAAATATACAATATTCTTCTTTCCTGTCTGTTCTCCCAGTTTACAAATTAGAAAATAAAAAGGTGTCATACATACTGAATGATGAAGTTGTTCGTTGTTCTCCAAGAGAAAAAGCTTGTTCTTTTCTCTTAACATACCAGTTCTGTTCCTTTCATAAAATTTGGCACATGTGCTTTATATCTCATGATAGAAGTTAGATGGCTTGGCTCTATGGAAAGTAATAACTATAGCCAAATTCCTGATAAAATTCATATACAATGGCTAGGGCTATTCATATCTAAAAGTGACAGGCTAAAAATTTTTTGTAACACAGTCAAACCATGAATTCATGCTAACAAGCACAGACAAAAATTACTAACAGCAAATACTATATATTTGACCTAAATTTATTGATGGTTTTAATTATTTTGTATAAGCCAATGTATTTTCTCAAACATTTTTATTTCCTAGACTCCTTAAGGAATTTCTGGAAGAGAATTGATGTCCTCAAAATAATAACAGTAATCATCTCCATGAGAAACCTGGCTTCTGCTTTGAGATAGAAGGAAAAGCCAGAACCCCAGGGATTGAGTTTAGTTTGTGTCAATGAAGAGAAGTAACTTCATGGGAGCTTCAGGAAGTAATGGACCACAGGAATTGTTGCATAGGATCTATTTTACCCAGAATTTTGATATGAGAAACAATTCTGTGGTTTCAGCCAGGGGACCCATCAATGTCTTCATGTTCCCTAAAATGGTGAGGGGTTTGAGAGAATTCAGAAAATAGTGGGGGAATTTTTATTCCATTTCCATATCAAGTTCTGCATAGTATCTATTTTAAAACATTCCACTGTCTTAAAATTGCCTGACACCTTCTGTTTTGGAACACACCCTCAAAGATACTTTACTACTAAGTATATTTCACTTCTCGAATTCATTAAATTTTTTTCTTCCTCCACTTTACAAGATTCCTCAGGCTCATGATTAATCCCTCATATCAAAACTTTCAGCAAATCCTTCAAATGAAAATATATCCAAAATCTCACCACTTCTGAGCATCCTCACAGCTGCCATCTGGGTGCAAGCCACATCTTTTCTCACCTGCATCACTGTAATAGCTTCCTAACTGCTCCCCCAGCACGTTATTGCTCTCTTACAATCTCTCATCGACATAGCAGATAAGATAATATTCTTCATGTAACTAATCTGGTCAGATTTCTCCAATAGCCGCCTATCTCATTTGGGGTGAAATTCAAAAATCTTAAAGCAGCCAGCCATACCTTCCAAGAACTCAACATTTCATCTCCCTGCCTTCGTCTGCACTGCTACTCTCTTCGTTGCTCATACTAGGCTTCTTTCACTCCAGCACTCTTGCTGTGATTTTTACCTGAGGGCCTCTGCTCTGGTCATTTTCTTTGCCTAATATTATTTTCCCATCAAATGTTTATATATCTACCCTTTGTCTTCATTCAGGTCTTGGATAAATAATATATGGCCTGTTATGAGTAATTTAAAAATAGACCCCTTTTTCCTTGATTAGTCCCCAAAACCTTCATCACTTCTTGCTCTCTTTCCTCCCTCACTCCCTCCTCTCTCTCTCTCTCTCTCTCTATTACCCAGATGAGCAAATGTTATTTTCAATGATTAAATCATTTTTTGCTGCAAACCCTGCAGGCAAGGAGTTTTGGTTATGGTAGTTACTGGTATTCTGCAAGTCTAGACAGAACTTAGGGAGACATTAAATGAATTTTGATTAAAGGAATGCACTAATTATTTCATTGTTTTACACTATTTTACATCCAGTAGTGAAGAAAGCATAAAACAGCTAATCACTCACCTTATTCTCACTTCCCTGTGAAAGAAGACAGGTCAGGGGGTCAGTGAGCCACATCCACTTTGACATGCTTCCATTCTATTTGTCATCCCCTGCACCTGATTTCTTCAGTGGTGGAATTTGAGAAAAGAGAGCTGGGAGGGTGTCTATTGCTCTCTTATGAATTGCATGTGATTTGTAGACCAAAGTGATCTGACTTAACTGCTTCCTAGTTTTGATATTAGAAGAATTATGTCCTTGATACATTATTTTCTTTAGTTGTAAGATGAAAATTTTGTGACAAATTAAAGTCTCTCAGGCTACAAATTCTACCATATTTATTTAAAGTAAAACCCATCTATATAACCATTATATTCAATATTGTACTTCCTGTCCTTCTTCCTCTTACTATTTCTTGTAGCTATTCTTAGAAGACAAATATTAATTTATCCCTAGCAATTGTACCCCTGCATATAAACACTGGAACACCAAGAATTTTCAGTTTGAAAGACAGTTTGTCAGATACTAATAGAAATTAATAGTAGCCTTTGTTTCTAAACTGGTAAAACTTTTGCATAAAATTATTTGCTCAAGGAAGGGGAAAATCACAGTGATGTTATTGACCTTCAATCAAAACTTCATAGTTGAATAAACCCACCAGTGAATTCAGTGAGCTCAAGAAGGACTCATGCGAAGCAATGTTGAGAGGCTATGCAACAATTTTTGTTGAAAATTACGGAAAAATAATCATGGAGCATTAAATGTATTTTCATAGGTTTCCCTCAGGCTTTGAAAAATATTTATCCTGGAGAATTTCAGAAGAAAAAAATCTAAAACCTGTCTCCCTGGCTTAGAATATTTGTAAATCAACTTTGGTAAAGGTAAAAATACATAGAAAAGTAACCTGAGGATTAAATTCTAGTTATGTGAATGATTTTCTGTTTGCTATTAGGAACCAGGGTTAATCTCTTATAAATATTTTTAAGCTAGGGAAACATATTAATGATTATTGAATCAAAGAGAATGCTATCCAATGGTTCTAAATATTGGGCCAGCCTGTGTCATTTGAAAGGTTTAGGATGATTATATTTCATTACGTTATGAGTTTTGTTGAACTCGTTGTATACTAGGTAACCAGGAATCCAAAATGTGTAAAAATACTTTGAAATCTCTTAAAGATATCAAAGATAGTTGGCAGCTTCTGGGTGATTTAGAAGCATAGATAAATGCTATTAATTTTCATAAAATAGGAAGATGTACAACATACTAAGATAATGAAAGTGAGAATGTCAAAGTTCTCCCATAGGCACAGGATAGGGAGACAGAAAAGAATGTATTTGTGTCAGGCCTTTTAGAATACCAAGTTCTTGAAATAGAGGGAATAAAAAATTAACCAAGAGATTTAATAAAGATCATATAGCTTCAGTAAGGACAGAAGAAATAAAATGCTGAGTATCTAACTACATAAAACGAATTAATATATCCAAGTAGAAATAGCATTAAGAAAATTTAAGGGCTGGGGCTGTAGCTCAGTGGTAGATCACTTACCTAGCATGTGTGAGGCACTGGGTTTGAACCACATAAAAATAAATAAAATAAAGGTATTGTGTTCATCCAAAACAAAAAATTTTTAAGAAATAAAAAAAATTTAAGAGATTTAAGTAAACTACAGCCATGGTACCGCTGATCTTCTTGCCTGAATATCCTTGGGTTCTATCTTTTAGTGCATCCCCACCTATTTCCAACTGTCTGAGGGCTCTCCCTGGTGGCTGAAGCCTGCTCTGGTAATAACGTGCTGGAGAACAAATGACTTCCAGGATGCCACTTTCTGGGGATGACTGAGGTAGTTGGTGTATTAATACCCCAGGTCCCTCACCCTTATCTATTGGATACTTGCACAGATTCCTTGAATTCTCCAGGATCAGGCTCCAGTTACAATATTGTAATGGATTTAATAATGCATTCTTTATTGACTTTTTCCCCAGTCTCACTTTCCTCTTCCCTGTTGGTATAGCATAGGGCTAAATCTACATAAACCCAACAGACTTACATACCTGTCACAGGTTCTGCTGCTGGTGGAATGTTAAATAAGGCATGGATTTAACTGATATGTAATATTACCTGGGAGACCTTGAATCCTTTCTTATTCTACATAAAGATACTATGCCATTATTTTACTTTATTCTTTTCGAGCTCATCAGACAAGGCACATCTGACTGGAAATGTCAAGGTCAAATTTAGTGTAATACAGAAGCCGAGCACTTTAGTATTGTAGTCTAAGAAATGTAATCTTTCATTCCAATGCTTGTCATTGCTTCTTTAGTTAGAAGGGGCCATGGAATAGGTGCTACAACAAAAAATTTGGTCATCTCAATTTGCGTTCTGTTTCTGCCATTACCTGTGAGACTTTCAGCATGATTAGCCTCCTGAAGTTTGTGTTTTAATATAAAAAATAAGAAACTTATTAAAGTGAAATGAAACTGTTAACATTTTCTCATACAGAGAGGAATAGTATTTAATCATCACTTGATGCTCTTATTGTTTTGTATTGTATTAGGATAGCTGTGAACATGCTCCATATACAACAAAAGGTAAGTCAAGATTTTAGCTTTGAAATTAAAATATATATTCACCATCCAGGTTATTTTATCTCATTGCTTACTTGGAATCAAATTGTGAGTGTGTGTTTGTGTGTGTGTGTGTGTGTGTGTGTGTGTGTATAAAATTTAGTGAGCTTTGTTATGCCTGTGCTAGACTCTGGGTTAAAGGATGCTTAAATATTTTCTCATTTATTAAACTCATAAAACCTCATGAGAAAATTCAATTTCCCAGTGTTGAAATTAAAATAACAACTATCTCTCTTGGTCCTAGAACTGAGGGATTTTCTGTGAGATGGGACAATCAGTTCTAAACCAGAAAAAAAACATGCAAACAGGGTGATTGGTCATTGAATCCCATGTAAATGTAACCTAAAATTTTAATAGATTTGCACAAAGTGTTATCAAATAAGAAACAAAAGAAATTTAAGTAGTAATTGGTAAAATATTTTAGTTTTGTTAATAGTCTATACATTTAAAAATTGTAGAAATGGTTAAAATACATATTATCAGCATTTCTTAATGAATTGTTTATTACTGTCGAGTTGCCTCTTTCAATCTTCCGGTGATGTATCCAGAGCACTTGCATTTTCTTCTCTTTTTTACTTATTAGACCATTATTATTATGTGCAGTATTTGTGTTCATTTTGACAAAATAATACATGCAAGAAATTTGATTTCAATCCCCATTCCCCCTGCCAAATTTTCCTTCCCTCCCCCTCTCCCTTTATTCTCCCTCCTCTCCTCTATTGATCTTCCTTTCACTCCCTTATTTATTTATTTTTGATTGGTATTTTCTTTGCATATATACAAATGAGATTGTTTTTGGTGCATTTTTATATGTATATACAACATGATATTATTAAATTCATTCCATATTTCTACCCCTTTCCCTTCTTCTTCCCTTTCTCTCATTCTCCTTTTGCTACTCCAGTGATCTACCCTATATTGATATGATATCCTATCCCTTCCCTGCCACCTTTTTTACCTTGTTTTGCTCTAACTTCCACATATGAGGGAAAACATTTGGCTCTTGATTTTCTGACTTATTTCACAAAGCATGATTTTCTGCATTTCCATCCATTTACCAGCAATCGAAGGAGTTTCATTCTTCTTTATGGCTGAGTAAAACTGTCGTGTATATATACCACATTTTCTTGATCCATTTATTTGTTGATAGACATCTGGGTTGATTAGATAATTTGACTATTGTGAATTGTTCTGCTGTAAACATTGAGGAGGCTATATCATTACAGTATGCTGATTTTAGTTCTTTTGGATAAATACCAAAGAGTGGGATAGTAATATGGTGGTTCCATTCCTAGTTTCTAACGAGACTTACTTTTTTTGCATACTGGTTGTATTAATTTGCAGTCACACCAACAATATGTGAGTATGCCTTTCCCTCACAACCTTGACAACACTTATTATTGTGTGTATTATTGATCATTGCCATTCTGAATGGTATGAGAATGGAAATCTTAGTGTAGTTTTGATTTGCATTCCTTCGGTTGCTAGATATGTTAAACATATTTTAATTAATTTGTTGACCATTTGTAATTCTTCTTTTGAGAAATGTCTAGTTCTTTTGCCTATTTATTGATTGGGTTATTTAATTTTTGATATTGAGTTTTTTGAGTTCTTTATATATTCTGGATATTAATCCCCTGTTGGAGGACTTGCTGGCAAAATTATTTTTCCCATTCTTTAAGCTCTCTTCACACTCATAATCATTTTCTTTGATGTGCTGATGTGCTCTTTAATTTGATGGAATTCCACTTATTTATTTTTGGTTTTATTTCTTGAGTATTAGGGGTCTTGTTGAGAAAGTTGGTGCCAGCATCAATATGACAGAGTGTTGACTTAAGTTTTCTCAAAGTGTTGCATGGATTCTGGTCTAGTTCCTAAGTCTTTGACCCATTTTGATTGGATCTTTGTGCAGGATTAAAGGAATCTAATTTCATTCTTCTAGATATGGGTATCCAGTTTTCCCAGAAACATTTGTTAAAAAGGTTGTCTTTACTACAATACATAGTTTTGGCACCCTTGTCAATCATCAGATGACTAAGTATTTGGGTTTATCTCAGTGTCTCCTATTCTATTCCACTGGACTTCATATCCGTTTTAATGCCACCACCATCCTGCTTTTGTTAATATAGCTCTATAGTATAATTGTGATTATTCCTGTATCACTTTTCATGTACAGAATTGTTTTGGCTGTTCTAGATCCCTTATTCTTCCAAATGAATTTAAGTCCTGATTTTTATACTTCGGTGAAGAATGTCATTGATACTTCAATGGTGATTTCATTGAATATGTATACTGCTTTTGGTAACCTGGCCAAATTGACAAGGTTAAGTCAGCCTACTCAAGAATATGGGAGGTCCTTTCATCTTCTGAGGTCTTCTTTAATTTTTTTCTTCAATGTTCTATAGTTTTCATTGTAGAGTTCTTTCACTTCATTGGTTAGGTTAATTCCCAGATTTTTTTTTGAGGTAATTGTGAAAAGAATGGTTTTGATTATTTCTTTCTCAACTGAATCACTGTTGGAGTATAGAAAAACTATTGATTTGTGAGTGTGATCTTTTATCCTGCTACTTTGCTTAATTCGTTTATCAGCTCCAGAAGTCTTCTGGTGAAATATTTTTGGATCTTCTATATATAGCATTATATCATCAGCAAACAGCGATAGTTCAACTTCTTCTTTTATGATTTTTATCCCTTTAATTTCCTTCTATGCCTGATTGAAGAGTACTTTACCGTTTATAGTTTCTTCCTTAGGTTTTCTTTCCAATTCATCTTGGTTTTTTTTTTCTTTTACTCCTTGCCAATTAAAATGTATTTTCTTTGGAATTATTTTTAAGTTCTAAAGTCTTCACCTGTGTCTTGTCAGGTGGTGGGTATTTAAAATAGGAAATCTGTTTTCTCTATCATTTTATGCTATACTATAATGTACAGAATTATCTTGACACTACCCTTATGCAGAAGGTTGTTTGTGACAGCATGATATTTCTTGGTTTACCCTCTTTTAAAGTCCTTAACTTGTTCTAACATTTTATTTTTGCTTTTGGCAGAAATAACTACTTTTCCTCATTCTCATACTACATACAAGAATTTCTGGTCTATTACAAGTTCATATTCTCACATCAGTCTTTTCTTGAAATTACTTCTAAATTTACTTCTTATAAACATATGGTCACTTTGTGTTCCAGTGTGATGATATCTAAGAATTTATATACTAAAGCTCAAACAATTCAGTTATAATGTTATAATATAATATTTCCACTTATTACATAAAAGTTAGCATTACTATTATTTTTAAAATTATGTATGTAGGCAGTCTGTATTACCTACCAATTTAATTTTAGGACAATAAATTTAGAATTATAAGGCATGTTTTTTAGAAGGAGATATCTAGCAAGGCATCATTGAGCATGCTGACAAGCAATCAATGAGGTTTATTTAAGGGAAGAAAACAAATTATTTATAAGTAATAATAGTTTTAAAGAAGTAGGTTCACTCAAAATAATAAACTTTATTCACCATTAATGATTGAATTTAACTTAAATTTTAAAAATTCCCTTCAAGTATGAGAATATGTATTTGAGCAGCAATTCTTTACTAAAAGTCAAGTTACTTACATGTGGTAAGGGTGGTCAAATTTTGAGATGCAACAAACCTGGCCTTTGAATGCACCATAGCAAATCATTATTGGAGCCATTTGATAAAGATTGTGTGGAAGGAAGTGTGGATAAGAATAAAAGGGAAGAGAAGAGTTATATTCCATTGTGTGTGTGTATATGTGTGTTACATATATACATTTATATGTGTATATGTACATATACATATATATATAAAACGCATTTTCCTTATTCTTTCATCTGTTTAAGAACACATAGGTTGGTTTCATAGTTTAGCTATTGTGAATTGAGCTGCTATAAAATACTGATGTGTCACTGTAGTGACTGTAGTGATTGCTATGTCACTGTAGTATGTTGATTTTAAGTCCTTTGGGTATAAACCAAGGAGTGGAATTTACTCAGTTTTAGCTGAATCAAATGGTGGTTCCATTCCATGTTATCTGAGGAATCTCCATACTGCCTTCCATAATGGTTGTACCAATTTACATTCCACCAGCAATGTATGAATGTACCTTTCTCCCCACATCCTCATCAACATTTATTGTTGCTTGTATTTTGGATAATTGCCATTCTGACTGGAGTGAGATGAAATTTAGAGTAGTTTTGATTTGCATTTCTCTAATTGCTAGAGATGTTGAACATTTTCTCATATATTTGTTGATTGATTATATTTCTTCTTCTGCAAAGTGTCTGTTCAGTTCCTTAGCCCATTTATTGATTGGGTTATTTGTTTTATTGGTGTTAAGTTTCTTGAGTTCTTTATATATCCTGGAGATTAATGCTCTATCTGAGGTGCATATGGTAAAGATTATTTCCCATTCTGTAGGTTCTCTCTTCATGGTATTGGTTATTTCCTACTCACCCTTCAAGAAGAATTAAATTATGGCATTTTCTGGTAAATGGATGGAGCTGGAAAATATCATGCTAAGTGAAATAAACCAATCCCAAGAAACTAAAGGCCAAATGTTTTCTTTGATATGCAAATGCTAATTCACAATAAGGAGTGGGGGACTAAGTAAAAATAGAGTTACTTTTAATTAGGGAGAGCTGAGAGAAGGGAGGGGAGGAGTATAAGAGTAGGAAAGATAGGAGAATGAATCTGACATTATTACCTTATGTGCATGTATGACTACATGACCAGTGTGATTCTACATCATGTATAACCAGAAGAATGAGAAGTTATACTCCATTTATATATGATGTGTCAAAATGCATTCTACTGTCATGTATAACTAATTAGAACAAATTTTAAAAAGAAGAAGAGGAAGGAGGAGGAGGAGGAGGAGGAGGAGGAGGAGGAGGAGGAGCAGGAGGAAAGAAAAGAGAGAGAAGGGCAGAACAAAGAGAAGGAGAACAATGAACAATGAGCCAGGGACCAAAGCTGTAAGGAGCAGTAGGCATACATGCATGTAAAATAAGGCTATGAAAAAGATTAAAAATAAGGTTCTGGAAAAGATTAAAAAGTCAGAAAAGACTAAAATGTGGAATTCACATTTTAAGAAACAGTTGTGATTGAGTGTTCACTAATGCAGTTTTGTTCTGCTGAGAGGGAAGGTTGTGATCTGGGGATATAATGATGTTCTCAATGACACGATAGTGAAATATTGTTTTGTGGTATTCCTTCATTGTGAGGTAGCTGTGTTTCCAGAAATATCAAAAAATTAACTAAGATGTCTGCCTAGGTCTTTTTGGGGATGAACAATAACAGTTATCTAATGAATACTCATTTTGTGGTAGACATACTGGCCAAGGGCCTTGCTTGTGATGTTCTTTATTCCTCTAAATGCCTCCATCTTCATTATATTATCATTTTAACCTATTTTATTTATGACAAAACAAACTAACCAAGTAATTTGACCAAAGTCAGAAAGCTCTTGAAAAAGTGTACATTTAGGATCATAACTCTCCAACTTGGCACCTCCGTATTTTTCCTTTGCATATTCCTATATTTATGCTAAACTCTTTCTCTGGTTTCTCATTAACTACAGAGCTGTGCACTCCATTGTTCTATGTCCCATTCATATGGGTGTTTCTTTCATATTTTATAATATTTGAGGATAATATCGTATTGTTGCAGTGATCCACCACCAATAATGGAAAATTTCTTCACTTCTCTTGGCATCAGAAATTTATTGAGGGATTTTTACTTTCAACCAATCTGTGAAATTTTTAAAAATCTAGTTTTAGAGCCATCAGATTGGAAACAATTAGAAAATTGTATAATACAATAGTATGCTATACATATGTAATCTAAAAATTCATATATGCTGAAATCTACATATTCCACTCCTAGATGTATAACAGCTCACATAAGTTCAGAAGCTTGCATGGGAATATTCTTTATATATTAACAAAGATTTGAAGGCAACCTATGTGTTCATTATTAGAGGAATGTGCAACTGAAATATGGTAGATAAACATTATTTAAAATTCTTTGGCTAAGAAAAACAAAAAACTAGTTGGTGTACAACAGCAAAAAATAGATTTTAGTAAACATGATGTTTAATGACAATGAATAAGTGAAACAATTTGGGACCTTAAAGTAAATAAAATCATGTCAATGAAATTCAAATAGGAAAATGTGCTTCATATTCTTTTTGAAAAAGTACAAACCAGGGCAGACATGGGGAAAAGTAGAGACAAAATGTACAGTACAACTATATTTGTTTTAGGAATGCATAATATATATGCTTTGAAAGTTAGATGGTGGTAAACACTAAGATTTAAATCTTCTTAAACTTTTCTCCAAATTCCCAAGTTCTCTTCTTTTACAGAAATCAATAGTATCAGAATTTTGTTTTCTTTATGGGGATGTGTCATGAATATAAACATGTTTGTTCATATATGAATTTTTGATATATATAGCTTTTTAAACATATAACTGATTACTTGATATTTTATTCATTAGAATTAAATACCAACTACTGAAAATTGTTCTATGAGACCACCAGATATTGACAACCTGGTAATTGTCTCCTTGCAAAGGCCTACAGTATCTCCCAAAGGGTCTTCCTGTTTTAGGGTCATCCATAGAAAAGAAAATTAGGCATAGACCTGTTAAACTTTCACTCTAAAGTTACAAATAGCTTTGTTTATATGAAAAGGTTATGCTCTGGTTGGAAGAAAATTTTCTCCAAAAAGTTAACATGTTAACATACTACATTTAAGTTTAAATGTTATCATAACACATTTAAGGCCCAATTTCCTTGTAAACCCCCATATGCTGAATGCTAACTTTGTGCAGAGTAAGAACTCCTAATGGGTATTTACTAAAATGCTGAAACTAATACTTTTCACCCGTCACCAGAAATTTCTTCCCAAATTCATTCTTATATTCTCCCTATATTGCAGAAGGGTTTAAAATTAAAATTTATTCCTTGTAATAAAATTTGACTATTATATACAGATATCTGAAACTAATGCTCATTATATGCATGTATTTGTATATTACATGAAATATATGATATTTTCATATATGATAAAAACTGGCTTACAGTTTGATAATTTTATCAGAGTTTACAGAAGACTGGAATGTTGCAACAGAAAGTAACAATTATTTTCTGATGCTATGTAACAATTATTTGCTAAATGGAAAGGTGTTTTTAAAGTCTTTCCAGTGCCTATTATATTTAATATTATTAAAATACTATTTCTGTACCAAGATGAGCATTCCTTCTTACTTGCTTTTAGTGATACCCAAAGTTTTCAATTTTCACTGATGTTCTTGGGAACTTCAAATTAAACCTTAAATTGAAAAAAAAAAACAGTAAAAATAACCTGGAAATTGGGCATGAATTTATAATCCAAGAGAGCACTGTCCCAAAAGGGGCAAGTTATGAAGTTTCTAGAAGCAAAAGAAATAAGAGTAAATTTTTCAATTAGTTTAATGAGAAAAATCTGTCTTTTCCTAGGAACATTAAATATACTCCCCATCATAAAAGTGTTTGACTTTAATGAAATTTGATTATAAGGTGCAGAATATTTCGACTTTTAAGTTTCTGGTAAAATGAAAACTGGAGCAATAAGTGATTTCAACCTAGCCCTTGAAAGCTCACTGCATCATTTGCTAAATTTATGCATCCAGAGAAGAGACAGGAGTGTGGAGCAGTTCATGAATTCTCAATCATATGCAAGCCTCTACAAAGGCCTTGAAGCAGTGGTATAGAATCTGCCATATGCTGATAACTGCATTCAGAAAACTCACTCATCATAAGAAAGGATGATGAATAGTCATGCTGAGTCAGTGGTTACAAGTTGGCAATAAACTTGAAGAAAATTGAGGTCATTTGTTAGACTGTATAGTACAAAGCTCTGCCTTGAGACTCAAAAAATTTTGTTGATAAAGTAGAATTGAATTGAAAGTGGTTTTAGAACACTGCTCCTGGGGCTGCATTCTGCTAAGTACTATACAGAAAGCTAAGAGATGGAAAAAGGGCCAACTAAGTACTTTATGACTGAGGAGTAGACAGTGTGTCAATAATGGTGTCTCAAATTTCAGGATGAACCAAAGACCCATAACACAAACTTTATGTTCTTTTCTAGAGGAGTTTAGTCAAAGACATGCATGACACAATTTTCAATCTCAAAATTATTTTATCTCCACTACCATCCTCCAAATCATGTTAATCCTATTATATTTGGTAACTATACATTGAACAACTGCATGCAAAGAGTCTGTGGTAGAGATTAGAGGGTTAAGAATGTGATTCTTGTTCTCAGTAAAGAAATGTACTTATTAATTTTCAGTTCTATCAAGGTACTGACACAAAATTCTGTTGATGTTTAATTCTATATTCCTTATTTCTAACTTGAGTATACAGATAGAGTATCCCTTGTCTGAAGTACATGAGACCAGAAGTGTTTAAAATTTTAGATTTTTTGTTTTCAGAATATTTGCATGTATATTCCAAGTCTTCTTGGGAATGGAGCCCATCTAAGCATGAATTCATTTATGTTTCATATATACCTTAAATACATAGTGTAAGTTAATTTATACAATATTTTTGATGCACATACATGTGATTCAGCCTGTCAGCTATCAAGTATGGAATTTTCTATTTGCATCATGTTGGAGCTCATGAGGGTTCAGATTTTGTAGCATTTAGGATTTCAGAGTCTCAGTTTAGGACATTTAGTATTTCAGATTATAAGATTAACAATACTTAACTTGTGATATATTCTAGTTCAGGAATCTATTGATGTTCATCATATTCTCAGTTCATAAGACAGAGCCTGAAAGAAAATAGACAAATGTTACTCTTGAGATGATTGATACAAAATAATCATTTGCTGCTCTTTGGGGGATTATATTGTTATGGTGGGAATCCTTACCTTGGAATTACCACAATTCTGCATGATAAAAATTTATCATTTCATTAAGCTCCAAGTATGTAGCTATGATTCTTGTTAAGGGATTACTGACCCATCCACCTATGGCTTCTCTCCCTCCAATATTTTTTTTAAATTTTTTCCTTGTTCTCTTTTTTCTTTCTTTCCAGAACTTTATTTCATATTTCCTGTTCTTCCTTCATTTTTTTCTTTTTCAAAAATGAAGTAGTTTCCCTAATGATCTCATTAGTTTAAAATAGTCAACAGTCACTACTATGTAAGTGATTTAACATACATTTTTTAAAACTTTCAGTGTATTCCTTAGTTTTATTTTGAAGATTTCTTGTTCCCATTGAAAATTCTTGCTCTCATATCAAAATTCTATCAATTGCTCAATATGTTCTTAACCAATATTATAATTACTTTGTCCTGCCTCAAGCCTTATAAACTATTTCTTTATTTTGTTTCTGACATTAACATTCTATAAATTTGAAAATACAAGTTTGTGAACTGGAAAGTATGCTGCTAACATAATTTTATCTCACTCTCTTTTACAAATACTCAGTCCTTCTACCATATTTAGTGGCAGACTAGTTGCATTAAAGGGAACAGGCTTGATGATCAGAGAGACATGGATTCCAATCCCAGTATTTTCTTGCTCTAGTTCTGTGACCAGTTTACATCTTTGTTCTTGCTTTCTCTCTGTGTGTACCTGTATACATGTATATTGGTTATGCAGTACATTGACTTATAGTGATTGAGAAAATATAAATAAAGTTGTTAATAGTGCTTGATAAGCAGCAAATCATAAATAGTCTTCCTAATAGTGCCAGTCTAGTTTGCCAACTCATCAGTTGCTTATTTTGCATATACACACACACATACATATGTACAGAGAGAGAGAGACAGAGAGTGGCAGAGGAAAAAGGGGAGATAAAATTGAGAAATCTTAAGAATGCAAGCATAAATTGTGAAATCTAAACTCATATCAACATAATACTTGAACAATCACAGAGGGGGTCCTTGTTCCCTTTTCCACTCAATCCTTACTCCAAACTTACAAATGCTTTAATTGTTACCACCATGTTATTATTTTTTTAATTCTATTTATTTTTATTTATTTTTTATATTGATTCATTGTATTGATTCATTGTACACAAATAGAGTACAATTATCGTTTTTCTGGTTGTACTTGAAGTAGAATCATACCATTTGCGTATTCATATTGTACATAAAGTAATGATGTTTGTCTCATTCAATTCCTGCCCTCTCTCCACCCCTCATTTTAGTCTACAGAATCCATCTTTCCTTCCATTCTTCCCTTACCTCTCCCCGTCCCAATTATGTATCATCAACCACTTATCAGAGAAATTATTCTGCCTCTGGTTTTGGCTTATGTCACTTAGCATGATATTCTCCAACTCCATCCCTTTACCTGCAAATGTCATAATTTTATTATTCTTTATGGCTGAATAATATTCCATTGTGTATATATACCACAGTTTCTTTGTCCATTCATCTATTGAAGAGCATCTAGGTTGGTTCCACAATCTAGCTATAGTGAATTGGGCTGTTATAAACATTGATGTGGCTGCATCACTGTAGTATGCTGATTTTAAGACTTTGGATATAGGCCAAGGAGTGGGATAGCTGGGTCAAATGGTGGTTCCATTCTGAGTTTTCTAAGGAATCTCCATACTGCTTTCCAGAGTGGCTGCACCAATTTGCAACCCCACCAGCAATGTACGAGTGTAACTTTTTTCCCACATCCTGGCCAACACCTATTATTGCTTGTTTTCTTGATAATAGACATTCTGATTGGGGTGAGATGGTATCTTAGGTTAATTTTGATTTGCATTTCTCTTATTACTAGAGAAGTTGAACATTTTTTTCATATATCTGTTGATTACTTGTAGATCCTCTTCTGTGAAGTGTCTGTTCATTTCCTTTGTACATTTATTGATTGGGTTATTTGTTTTCTTGGGGTAAAGTTTTTTGAGCTCTATAGATTTTGGCTATTAGTGCTCTATCTGAAGTGTGTGTGGCAAAGATTTTCTTCCACTCTGTAGGCTCTCTCTTCACATTGTTGATTGTTTCCTTTGCTGAGAAAAAGCTTTATAATTTGAATCTATCCCAGTTGTTGATTCCTTTTTTTATTTCTTGTGCTTTGGGAGTCATCTTAAGGAAGTCTGATCCTAAGCCAACATGATGAAGATTTGGACCTACTCTTTCTTCTATTACGTGCAGGGTCTCGTTCTAATTCGATGTAATTTTTGCTTTGGCGATTAGTCACTCTGTACAATTTATATAAAACCTCATTGCATAACATTTTTGAGATTTTCCATGTTGGTGCGTATATCAGTGATTCATTCTATGCAAAACAATAGTTTGCTTATTCATTCTCTTGTTGATGGACACTCAGAATGGATATTGTGAATAAAACCATTATTGTAATTACACCAAAGTATTTTGGTAGACATGCATTTTCATTTTTTCTGCATGCAAACTTAGTGGGGGAACTACTAGATCATCATGGAGGAATATGATTAGATGTCTAAGAAACTACTAGATTTCTTCTAAAGTGGTTGTGGTTGTACAACTAACATTCTTTCCAATTGTCCATGAGATTTCAGGTTCTGTGGAGCTCACTCAAACTTGTTTTGTCTATCTTTCAGTTAGTTTCCAAAGGCTAAAGTTATTCTGAATTCCCTCTGGTTTACTTTAATTTGTACAGTTTATACAGAGTTGGCTAATTTGTACATTTTATACAGAATTGATGTTTACAGAATTTTCATGTGGTCTAGTAGTCATAAAAATGGCTGCTACTTCAGGGACATCTTTAACTCCAGTCTCTCCTCTAGATTCTGTCCACTTTTCATCTCCTCTACTTGATTTAAGGTTGGCTTGTGTCCTCAGATTTATAATTGGTGCTTACAGGTTTGTGACCTGTAGGAACTTTGCCACACAGGAAGCTGAACCTATCATGTCTTCTAAGCCTTTTTCTGTACCCTCCTAATTGCTTTCTTATCTTTAATTTTTTGAAAAATTCCCAGATATCATTAGCATCAATCCCAAATGAATTATATATTAATGTCCATAAGACATTCCTTTCTTAAACTGTTTTCAATAGTTCCTCTGTCATGGAAAACATTAGTCTCCAATCCCACAGTCTTAGCACAGTGTTCTCCATTGTCCAATAATATGTTTTCTTTGAATTTGGTTTCTCACTATATAAATATCAACTTAGAAAGAGGTTCTACAGAAAACTTGTTACTTTTCAAAATATGTAGCACTCCCACCACTGACATATTACTTATAAATTTTATCTTTAAATTTAGTCTTCTAGCTTGTTTGGCTTGAATTCTAATTTCAACATTTATTATTTGATATTCAGATGTACACCTTCAAATTACTAATAATGTTAATATTGATATAACACCAGCTAAAGTTCATTAGATATTCACTATATACTAGAAAATGCTTCAAGCACTCTGTGTATTTGAGTAGTTCTCATAATGATCGTATATGCTATATATTATCTGTCCTTATCTATTTGATAGTAAACTATGTATTGAATAGGTAAAGTATGTCCAAAATCACTCAGCTATGATATGGAAGAGCCCATATTTGAATAGTCAGAGTAATCAGAGACCTTGGTCACAATGCATGCTTTATCAGGTTTGTATTAAATAGAGTTAAAAATTATTGATCGTATATGGTCACCAAAAGAACATAATAGGGGAAAACACTTTGGCACATATATGCTCAATAAACACTTTTTATTGTTTTCAGCTCTTCCAATCATTAAGCAAACGGCTTAGATTTTATTTCTTTTGGTTTCTTTATCTATAAAATAGGAAAAATTATAATAACTATATGTAGAGGTTTTGTTATGATTCAGTGTTTTAATGCATAAAGAATATTTAAAATATTTAATGGACATTTTAGGGTTCAGATTCTCCAAAAATAGTAAGCAAGTAGTTTAATGAAGAAATGCCAATAACAGAACAGAAACATGTAAGGTAATGAGGAAAGCAAGGTAACGGAAGGTGTGAGAAATGCAGTATTCTCAGTTGGAGTCTCGCCTTGGTCTGATCCCATGAGAAGCTATGACCATAAATTGTACCATGTCCTTTGAGGCACTGGGGTCAGCCATGTTGTCCTTGATTTACACATACTATAATGTTTTATAGCTACTCATAAACTATTAACTTTTAAAACCCCAGAATTGTGTTTTATTTATCAGTATATTTCAAAGGTTTTTACAAAATTATATTTTTGTCAACAATTTTGTAAGGACATTTAATGGTTTTCAAATATTAGAGTTAAAAATGTTTCATAGTTAATATGTACTCAATATTTCAAAAAAATGCGCCAATAATAAACTATAGAATGACTTGAACTAAGTTCTTAGATGTGTAAGAGAGGTGACCTTTTCCCACTCCAATATATGTGCTATAGATTATTTTTTATTGTGTATATTTCTATGTATGCAAACTGTGTGGATGATATTTGGCTAAGAAGAAAAACATAGGAAAAATTTATTTTAATCAAGTAAAAATGAATGTGCCTGAAATTACCTGGAACATGACAATTTTTCTTCAACCCAGGAGACATGTCATTGGTAGCATTTGATCACTGATTTAAAAAGTTGTCAGAGAAGTCCAGTATTTCCTCTTGCAAAGTAAAAACCTACAGAAATCTCTTTTATAATAAAAGTTTTATTATAAGCACTCAGTTTCAGATTATAGTTAAAAGCTGCTCAAATTGATGTATATTTTCCAAAAGGGTGTCCCTTTTATATAAATCCACATCATCATAATGGACAAATTCAGAAGAACTATTAATGGTTCAGTTTTTATTACTGTCACACAATATCTGAAGCTGTGCAACTTCATAAAAGAAAGAGTTTTACCTAACTCATAGTTCTGGAGGTTAAGGGCCTGCATCATGTGATGGTCTCCTTGCTGGCAGAGCCCTGGGGTGGTGCAGGGCAGCACATGTAGAGACAGGAAGTACACCTGTGTATGCCTCTCTTGATCTCTATTCTCCTTCTCATAATCCACTGGAATCTAGTTGAGGGGGTGTCATACAGATCAATTTATCAATCTTAATTACCTCTCAAATGCCCTACATCTAAACACCGTATTCAGATTAGTTTTCTAATCTGAGAGTGTGTATTAAATTTAAACACATGAACCCTTGAAGAGCATACTCAAACCAAATCCAGACCAAAGCAGACATCTTAAGAAATGTTTCTGATTGAAGGCAAAGAACTTGTAGGAATGAATGGAGCTTTATATTAACTATATCCCTATTATTTATTATAAAACTCATTTAGAGACATTGTGAATTAGATACTACATTTTTCTTCAAGACAATATAATATACAAAAAGTTGCTTATAATTGTGAAAACAGGACAGATCAAACTTCCTTTTATTTATCATAAACCCTAAAAAATAAAGGTCATAGTACTTAAAAGGGTTTTGAAATTGATAAAAAAAATGTAGTGCATTTTTTGTATTAATGAGACTTTTTCACCTGAATTTTAGTCTTATTAATGAATTCTATCAAAGGAGTACTTCAAAATAAGTAGCCTCCATTGATCTGTTGTTGTGCAAAAATGTGTAAAGTATTTAAAATCATTTAGACATTGCAGTAGGAGCAAACAAAAGCCCCCCCAAAAAGAAACAATTAAATGATAAAAATATTTATTATGCAGCTGTGAAATGAATTTTCGTACCCAAGTAATAACTGTATTTTTAAGCTTCCAAACCTTTAAAGGAATGAAAGTAATATCTGATGTTTTTCTCATTCCAGATATTATTTCCTACAGGCAAATTAGAAATATACAGAAGTCACTTTGGCAGTGCATTAATTGAACACTTCATGTTTGGTTTAATGATTCATAATATAAAATGATTAATTTTTATTCATTGATGTAAATTTATGTTTTTTCATCCATTTATTATTAACTGAGTATGCAACATAGTAGCATTTCCTTTGGGCTTTGAAACAGAACTGAGAAAAATATATTCAAAAATATGTGCTTCCCATATAGAGTCATGTCATTGACTTACTGAATTACTGCCATTCATTTATTCCCATTTACTTAGCATCTGTTCTTGTCAAACTATAATAAGCAATGAGTAAAAATACAAGAAAAATAAAAGATGTGGCCAATTATCTTTGTAAACTCACATCCAGGAGATTCCCCAATGTTCTAACATGATATTGAACAAACTATTGAAAGTTTGGAGAAAAACTTATTTCTCAATGTTTAAGTCTCATTTATTATGAGTTTAATGTTTTTAAAAATTGTATTTTAAAAATACATATTTTATAAACAATTTTTTCTGTATATTATTTTTTCAAATAATCATGTATTGTTTATGATCGATCATACAAGGGGCAAATATTACACGTCAGAAGCTTTGCTAGTTTTAAGATATTATATTTTAGTTATTGGGTATACATATAGATGTATAAAATCATCTTATAATAGGACATACAAAATTATTTGTTCACTCTGTTGATTCTTTTCTTTGATGTACAGAAGTTTTCTAGCTTTTTTAATCACAATTGTTTATTTTTGCTTTTATTTCCTGTGCATTTGGAGTCTTATCTAAAAAAATCTTTGCCCATTCCAAAGTCTTGAAGTGTTTCTACTCTTCATCTAGCTGTTTCATGGTTTCATGTCTTACATTTAAGTTTTTAGTCCATTCGGAGTTGATTCTTTTCAACTGGAGGGAGTTAGGTATATAGTTTCAATATTCTTCATATGGATATTCAGTTTTTCAAGAACCATTCATTGAGAAGACTATTCTTTTATCAAATTGGTGTAAGAGCAGGTGGCTGTAGCTACGTGGGTTTACTTGTAGAATCTCCATTCAGTTCTGTTGGTTCATATGTCTGTTTTTATGCCAATCTCATGCTGTTTTGATTTACTTCAGTTTAAAAAAATTTATTTGTTCTAATTTATTTTACATGACAGTAGAATGCATTTATGCATTTTGATAGATCATACATTAATGGAGTGTGATTTCTAATTTTTCTGATTATACATATTGTAGGATCACATCGGTCATGCAATCATATATGTATAAGTGATAATAATGTCTGTTTCACTCTACTATCCTTCCTACCTCTTTACTCCTTCCCTTCCTTTCACTCCCCTCTACCTAACATAAAGTAACTCTATTCTTCCCCATCCACCCCCCACACTTAGTGTGAATTAGCATCCACATATCAGAGAAAACATTCAGCCATTGGTTTCTTGGGCTTAGCTCATTTCACTCAGCGTGATATTCTCTAACTCCATCCATTTACTAGCAAACGCCACAATTTCTTTCTTCTTTAAAGGTGAGTAATATTACACTGTATATGTATACCACATGTTCTTTATCCATTCACCTGCTGAAGGGCATCTGGATTGGTTCCATAGGTTAGCCATTGTGAGTTGAGCTGCTATAAACATTGCTGCGGCTGTATCACTGTACTATGCTGATTTTAAGTCTTTTGTGTATAATCTGAGGAGTGGGATAACTAGGTCAAATGGTGGTTCCATTTCAGCTTTTAAGTATATTTTGAGATCAAGTGGTATTATGCCTCCTGAGTTTTTCTTTTTTCTTAAGGTTGCTTTGACTGTTTGGTACTTATCACGGTTCCATCCGAACTTCAGGATTGTTTTTTCGAGTTTTGTGAAGAAGATCATTGGTATTTGATAGGGATTGCATAGAATCAAAGATATCTTTTGGTACTATGAACATTTTATTTTAATTATATCAATTCTTTCAATCCATGACCATGAGATGTCTGTCACTCTTTTTATTTGTCCTCTTTAATTCCTTTCATCAATGTTTTATGGTTTTCTTGGTGGAGGTAGTTTGCCTCTTTGTTAACATTTATTCATAGTTTTTATTTATTGTTTGGATAGCAATGGTAACTGAGATTGCTTTCTTGATTTCAGAAAATTCACTACTGGTATACAGCAGTACAACTAGCATTTGTGCTGAATTTGTTTATTCATTATAATAGTTTCAGCTTTTTTCCATTCAATATATTAGCTACTATTATTTATGACCTTTAGTATATTGAGGCACACTCCTTTTATTTTATATTTAATTTGTTTAGAGTATTTATCATGAAAGGATATTGAATTTTATCAAATTACTGTTCTGCATCCATTCAGATGATCATAAGGTTTTTTCCCTTTATTCTGTTGATGTTTTATATTACATTTATAATTTACATATGTTCAACTATACTTTGCATCCCAGGATGAATCCCTTTTGATCAAGGTGAATAAACTTTTTAATGTACTGTTGGATTCAACATGCTAGTATTTTATTGAAAATGGGAGGAAATATTTGTAAACTACAATCTGTCATTGGGTTAGTATGCAGAATATATGAGGAACTCAGAGAACTCAATAATAAAAACATAACCCATTTAAAATGTGTCAGACAATGGACATTTCTTAAAAAGAAGACCTATAAATAGCCAATAGGTGTATTAAAAATGATCAAGTTTACTAATCATTAGATAAATTCAAATCAAAACCATATGACATGATCTCACTCTAGTCAGAATGCCTAGAATTAGAAAGATTTCATTCTAGATGGGTAAAATGGGTCAAGTGTGGTACTTGATTAAGGGATCATGGAACTCCATTGTAATGAATCATTTCCAGTGAACCAACTTCCCATAGGGAGAAGGTGTGCAGTCATTTCATAATGAGTTCAATCTAACACTCCAGTCTACCTAAACCTTTGAGTACATTCCTGTATAGTTTTCCAAGGGAATGGTGACATTCTATAGGCTACTTTGGAGCCTTAAGTTTCATTCAACAATCAATGTTTTACAGGCACTATGTTAGTCAGCTTTTCATTGCTGAGATCAAAATACCTGACAAGAACCACTTAGAGGAGGAAAAGTTTATTTCAGCCTCACAGTTTCAGAGGTTTAGTCCATGATCAGCTGATCCCATTATTCTGGGCCTGAAGACAGATAGAACACCAAGGTAGAAGATGAAGTTGAGGAAAGCTGCCCAGCTCATGGTAGTGGGGAATCAGAGAATAAAAGTAAGGATCCAGTGTCAAAATGTAATCCTGAGAGCCTTCCAATAATGACTTACTTTCTCCAGCCAATACCCAACTGCCTATAGTTATCACCTGGTAACTGATTCAAATTATTAATCCATCAAATGGATTAATCTACTGATTAGGTTGCAACTATCATAATCTAATAATTTCACCTCCGAACACTGCTACACTGAATATAATTTCCACTATATGAGCTTTTAGGGGGACACTTTATATCCAAACCATAACAGCCACCCATGGCAGTTTGGACTACTGTATCAAATATAGTGTATCTACTTACTCTATATGTGAACAGTTATGACAGAATCCAACATTATAGTCATTTGCTTTATCTAACATCCATAGGATCCCTTCCCAAATAAAGCCCCCTGGTTTCTGTAAATACAAATTGTGAACTCTTATAGTCTTATGATGCTTTTGGTGTATAGTCCTAAAATTATCCATCGTCTTTCATACCAGTCCTACATCTACTACCAGATGGAAATCAGTTCACTATGAGCATTATAAAAAAGGAAATTTTTGTGGGACTTAAACTTTACACAATTTTGTAATGAGCTAGATAAATCAATGTTTGGAAAGAAGAATTGATGCACTCAAGGCAGACCATTCATAAGCTTTGGTATAAATGAATGAATCTGATATTACATGGAAATATTGAAGCTATGTACATGAATTTGCTGAAGCAGGACTGGGATATAGGGCTGGTGCAAATTTTACAAAAAGCTGTTGGTCTTTCTGCTTTTTCCTCCATAAATTTTAGTAAAATATGTAGGATTGTGTTTGTTTTCTCTTTTCCTGGCAGGCATTTGGGAAGGAAATGGAGATATTGAACTAGGAAATGCCAGAACAAAATGGCACCACTTTGTCTTTCACACTTTCTAATCAATAGCCACCATATGAAGTTTATGGCTGCCATTTCACTTCCACTTTCCAAGGAATCTAAAACTTTACTTTGGACCAATCTTAATTGGAATCATATAAAAAGAGGGATTCTGGAAAATCAAGCTGATGCTACAACAATACAACCCAATATGAACATATAAACCAAAACTGTAACATGAGATAAGATTATTACTTCATTGCATTTTTTTCCCATGAGGATTACTAAACCTAAAGAAAAGCCTTTCTGTGACAAACTGGGCAAAAACCAACCAACCAAACACATCCAGATATTAATAAACTGGAACTGAATGATAGGGGATTCCTTGATTGTATTGTTTTGTAGCTGCATCATACTGGTCTTTGTTCATTTGTGAAAAATGGAGCCATGTGTGATTAACTTTTGCTGTCCAAAGATAAAATTTTGCAAAGATAATCCTAAAGGATAAACAAATGGGCATAGGAAATAGAGAACTAAAGGAGACAGCAGTTTCACCAGTGATTTTGTCCCAAACTCCAAGCTTATAGTGTCTCAATAGAGAACAAAGGACATCTGTGATGGTTAATCCAGAATGTCAATTTGATGGGATTAAGAGATGCTGCTTGTAATTGCCTGTGGATATTGGACTCTAATTCCTTTACTCTTCCAATGCAGACTCTAACCAGAAACTCTTCAGGAGGTTTGTAGACCTTCAGACCTTTACTGGGGTTGCATCTCTGGTCCTTCAAAAGCTCCAGCTTCTTGGTCTGAGCACCTACTTATTATCCAGCTCTCCAGCCTCCATTCATTGTGCAACTATTCAGTTTCTATTCCTGGACACCAATCTAATAAATCCTTTCTTTATATAACATCATTTATATACTTACTGCATCTGAGATTATATAAGACAAATGCTTCCTGGGAGCCATGGCAGTAGCAAGAGAAAGCTACTGGAAGAAAATCTAGATAGAACAAGACACCCTAACATAAGTGGAAAACATGATCAGGAATATAATTACAATTAAATAGACAGATTTCTTTTTTATTGTAATCAACATAAAGATCCAGATATTCAATGATCAAATCTGTTTTCCAAGATGACTAATGCTAAAGATTGCATTTGATAGTATAGGAATATATGATGTAAGAGTTGATAATTTGCCTTCAGAGATATAATATGAAAAGAAGAGTGGGAATATAAAGTCTACAGTCTAATTAATGAAGGGATCTCATATACTTTATCAATCTGGAGAATACAAATTAGAGTGTTGATTTGAGAAGGTGTGGGTGTCAGAGATTACTGTTGTAATGGAGTATGCAGTCCCAAACATGCTTCTTCAGGTACTGGCCCTAAATTGAAGACTGGAGATCAAGATAACTAGGCTAACCCAATGATAGCTTCATTGTTGAATTAAAATTTACTGCCAATTTAAGAAGTCATGTGTTTCTCTATGAAAGTTGAAGAATGAAAACAAGATGGAAGGTAATGTTAATATACAGGAATGACATTTAATTCTTAATTCTTGAAAGATAAAAATGAAATATATATTTGAAAAAATATAATAGAAATGTATATACTAAGATTTCTGTGCCTATTCAAGTCAGTATCAATCAAACGATCTATTTTAGTCTTCATGAAATCTGGTTCTTAATGATTTATTACTCTTTTCTATTTTTGGTCCTGGGAATTGGACTTTACCACTGAGCTACATTCCCAGTTCTTTTAATTTGTAAAGTTTTGTTTGTTTGTTTGTTTGTTTGTTTGAGACAAGGTCTCACTAAGCTGCTTAGGACCTTAGGACCTTGCTAAGTTGCTGAAGCTAGTCACAAACTTGTGATCCTTCTGCCTCAACTTCCTGAGTCATTGGGAGTACAGGTATGTGCCATTATGCTTTATGATTTATTACTCTTTTTAAAATTTTCTCATTTTTACAGACTTCATTTTGATTATTGTACACAAATGGGGTACAACTTTTCATTTCTATGGTTGTACACGATGTAGATTCATACTATTCATGTAATCATACATGTACATAGGGTAACGATGTCTGTCTCATTCCACCATTTTTCATACTCCCTCCCTCTCCCCCTCTCATTTCCCTCTACTTAATCTAAAGTTCCTCCATTCTTCTCTTAACCCCCTACAGCCCACAACCCGATTATATATCATCATCTGTAGAACCTTCCACACACTCAAGTTTAAGTGTTCATATTTGAAAATCAGGATGTGATAGTAACAAATGCCCAGACCTGGATTTGATTCTGAGTTTTTTCACACATAGACTGTACAATTATGAGGAAGCTTTTAATCTTTTTGATACAATTAATCAGCATTTTATATTAGCAAGTTTTTTTGTGAACTTTGTGAATAGATGCATGAAGCATAATAAGCTATTTAAAAATAGTAATAGTAGATTGTTTCCACCCTGTTTCTTGGGGGTAAATGAGGGTTTTATGGAATCTCCTGATGTAGAGACCTGAGAGACTGGTGAGAGGCCCAGAGGCACACCCCTGCTAAAGTCAACTTTGCTTTAATCTGTTTTTCATCTTGAGGATTCAGGTAAGATTTTGTTTAAAACTGAGGTTAGTAGGAGAACTGTAACGTACATTTTGATCTGATCTTTGTGGCTTATTCAATCCCTGTTTCCTTTTTAGTTCTCATAATTGTTTCAAAGATAAATTTTTACCTCTGCATTGTAGAAACATAAAACAAAACTTTGAATTTTAAGTTACAAATACAATCTGAATCTTCGAGTCCTTAGACCAGAGCTGCTATCCTTTAAATCTCAAAATATCCTCATGAAATAGGAGAGGCATCATCAATACATAAGAAACTTCAACAGGTGTCATGTGAATTGACATAGTTGAGGGTCAGAAACAGAGCTTTCACTGATGAACCAGTACGATCTCCTTTTTGGTATTCTGGGGGTCTGATTAATTTAAGTCATGTTGTAATATGATGAATCACACAGGGTTAGAATATTAATTAATTTACTATGTAACACTTTGTGAATAAAACCTGAACATCAACATTTTAGGTGCTAAGTTTTAGTACACTTTCAATTTGAAAATAAGTGCTTCTCTCCATGCCATCCCCAACTTTTTAATTTTCTGTACTATTGAGTTTCACTTTACTTACTTTTTTTAAAATTTGAGAAATGATATATAAAATATTTCCCAATTTATTTTTACTTTGAAGAATTTTTGAATGCTGATCTTTGAATCTACCATATTTTTTTAGAGAAAACAAAACAGCCTCAAACATGGTCAAAAGTATTCTAATATTTTTATATTATTGGGAGTGATCATTGAGTAGTTGACTTTCCTGCATATTAAAGAAAATTCTGTTAGTTCTATAGTTGGAAAACAAAATGAATTCCTATTGGTCATGCCTATTTATTTGCTCTCTTATATGTATGTCACACTATGTCTGTATATCTGAATGTGCATGTGTCTATGTGCACATAGAAGATTTATTATTCTTTATGCTAAGTTTTTCATTAACATATTGCTGGTGGAATAATTATTTCAACATTATTTTTAACCACCTGGTTATTCTTCCTATATTCCAATGAGAAGCCAAGAATAATCTTTTACCTCAACTTCAGAATAGATTAAACTTGTTAGAAAGATGTGCATTTCACCCTTCTCCTAGTGTTTTTAATGAAACCTCGTTCTTAATAATTGATAACTGCATTAGAACCTCCCCCCACACACAAGTGCTGATACCTGAAGAGCAGGATGATACAGTGGTAGGTGAGTAGAACTGAATTTGATTCTTGGCCTGACCACAAATGCTGTACAATCATGGGGAAGCTTTCGATCTTTTGGAGTCTTAGTTTCATTACATTCAGAATATAAACATTTGCAAAGTTTTTTTCTGCATATAACTTTGTTCTGTATTTAATTTTATCACCTTAAGTGTTTCTTGAGTTCCAGTGGCTTCAGTTCATAAATTTTTATGGGGTTGGAAACTTTTTCCTTCAAGAATCTAGAATTATAATTATACCAATAGCAAATTTTATTAGTTTGAAATGTATGTTATAGAAGAACAAGTTGTTAGAAATTAAAATCTTAAATATTAACTATTTTTTCTGTAAGAATTTATGTTTATACAATTTCATTAAATTTGTTTATTTAGGTTAGAATCTTACTTTTTTTCCATAGGCATCACAAACTACTGTTTCAGGAAACATTAGAAATTATGATTTACTTTATGCTATTTTTATCTGTCACATATTCTTAAGAGGAATGTTCTCAGTTAATGGGAATCTGAAATAAATGACACATGTTTTTGAAACTTAATTTGTGTTTCTCCATCATATGTGAAAAAAAGCCCGTCTTCCTCAGGAATTGTTATGTGATCAATTCCTCAGGAATTGTTAATGTGTGAAGATGATTCAGAGAATCAGGACACTATCCTTCCTCATCACCACATATTTATCTCAAACAATTACAATGCATCTAAGTTCTTAAATAGGGATTTGATAGAAAGCAAGAAAATAAAGAATAGTTTAAAACATCTCTTACAGGTTTATGGGGATCCCTCTCCTCCAGTTTCATGTATTTCCTTGGTGCTCATTACATACATGATTTCTCACAGTGCTCTTGTGTTTCTCTAACCCACAAAACTACATTCTTCTTGTATAGACATTACCTGTCACCAGATTGCAGTGGCATTTCTTTCAGGGCTTTATACTTTTATAAATGCTTTCATCCAGGGATCTCATAAAATCTGGCAAACACGATCTCATTGTTCCTCAGGATACTCCTGTGAAGTTGGTGGGTGGCCAGCATCACTGTTCTAATTTTATAGAGTGTTTTATCTAGTTTTTATAAAGTAATATTCACCATATTATGCAACTCTTGAAGGAGTCTTGTAATCAAGGATATACAGAACACAGTGCAGGTCTAGAAAAAAGAATTGTGCTAACAAAAATGGCCCAGTACCATGTCTTTTTATATGCTGCTTCTGTTCTGGATGGTAATAGGCTTTTGCTCAATTCTGACACATCACTATTGCCAGTTTTTTTAAAAAAAATCATTTTAGTCCTTAAGAGAATTATGTGATACTGCAGTTATTTTCCCTCAGTCTTAGAGATCAATAGTCTGCCTAAAAATACATAAAATACAATGCTGTATATTAAGTGTATCTTGAATACCACTATTGCCCTACTAAAATTACTACATCTTTAAATAGCTCCATTTACATGAACTACACATCAAAAATCATCTAAGTTATTAACCTATTCATTTAAAATATTTATCATTAAGAAAGACATAGTCTTTAAGTTCTTATTATTTCATAACTCAATTATTTGGCAAAAAAAATGGGAGTTGAAGTGGTATTAGATATTTACCGTACACTGCAGTGAAGATATATGCAAAGTATAAATCCTGTCTTCAAGGATTTTATAGTTGAGGAAAATTAGTAAACAAAATGCAATTATATTATACTTTGTAATAAATTATTTTAAAGAGATATGGGTATCTTGATATGGGATACTGAGGAGGGTTACTTAATTCAACACATTGGAGCACATTTTCAGGGTAAGTTAACTGAAATGGAATCTTGAAGGCAAGGAGGATACAAGGGTTTCTCAGGAAGATGAGGAAAAAAAAAACCATTGAAATGAGAAAGTACAAACAACTGATTATATTTTAAGCCGAATTCCTGGGGAGGAGGCTAGGAACCATGGATATACAATTAAATGTAGAACCCAATGTGTTTTAGGTTTACTCTCACTTTGTACCCATGTTAACAACAAAAACTGGTTGCTTACTTTCTTTGAGTTCAAATGACAGGTTTACAAAAATAAGTAAGAGAATTTGAATGGGGGGAATCTTAGACGAAATAAAAAATCTTGTAAAAGACTCATACTCAGATCGGATAAAGAAGGATGCTTTTTTTTTTCCTGTTAATACCTAGAAATGGGGCTAGGTGCTCTGTTGGAATATTCTATACATATGTGTCAATAATTTTGTTATTTGTAACATATGTAACATATTTTAAGAATTTTAAGGATTGGTGAGTATTCAACAAGCTGAAAGATTGTTAAACGTTGACAAATATTCAGGTGTATTACCTATGAGACACATAATAAGCAGAACATGTACATGTTAAAAATAAAAATAGAGATGGAAGGAGCAAGACCAAGAAATGCTTAAATTTCATGAGACACCTAAATTTTAGATATTCACAATATCCTCAATAAATGTGAGATTAGAAGTACAGTAATAACTGGATATTGAGGATACACTAAATGCTAAATATGTAAGAGCACTTATCTAGCCACAGACTGATAACAGCCATTCTGGCCCCATGTCTTCTCTATTAACATAACACAAAGAAAAACCAGGGCTATTCCTTAAGCTGATGGGCAAGCAATAGCTAAGTTGGGGTATGGATGTTCCTACACCTCACAGGTGTGTGTCACTGGTTGGGGGCACCTTCAATGAGTGACATCCTTGCTGCAACCCCACTTCTTGTCCTAACAGTCTCACCATTAATGAGAAGGCTAGTGCAGTGGGGAAAGAGGTGTGATGGGAGGGGACAAAAGAGAAAAGGATTCAGGTTTTATGGCACTGTATTCATATTCTAGGTGTGCAAAATAGCTCATCATTTGCTTTCACTTCTATGTGTATTTAGTTGATCTTAATTATCCATGTGATTCTGGCATTTCAATTTGACCCAGAGCTCCAAATTTCCTTTTGTCTGGAATAGTTTGATGTACTTAAGAGGCTACTATTGCATCAAATCAATTTCTCAGGTAGAAATCTGTTTTGCTCAGTCCCACCTCCCACTCAGTTTGTGGATATAAACAGCAACCAGAAAATAAATAATTAACTCTGAAATACATTGTTGCAAAGTGTCAAGTTGCAGAAGTAGAGAGGGTGTAGCAGGGGCAGGGAGACAACTCTGAAGATATCAGGTACATAACAGGGGCAGTTTCCCATACAAATTGACACTTGTTCAAATATGAACAGTTAGCTGGGACTGCTCAGATAATAGGTGGTTCAGACTTTCCTAGGTGAAGAAAATAAATTCTGTAAGAGTTGAAGACAAAAGTAAAAATAATTTGTACTGAAGAGGCAAGCCAAGTCTAACCATAGCATGCAAGATGGAGAGACTCAGAAATGATGCATATGATGAGATAAAGTGGAACAACCACTAAGAACAATGGAAACCAAAAAAGGGTTTGCTGTTCTGAAGTTCATTTTGGATGCTATAATGGGACTATATCAGAGATGTTACTGGAGAGAGAGAGATCAATTAGAAAGTCATTTTGGTAATTCAGATAAGGACTGATGATCTTCTAAACCAATAGTCTGGCAGTAAAGGTGGAGCAGAAAAATAAATTGGACTATATTTAGGGCAAGGAATTGTAGCAATTGCTCTGTACTCTCTAGTTATGTGGGGTTTACAAAGAGTGCATCTGGCACTATTCCCAGATAAGCAACTTCAAAAATTGGGCCATGACTAATTTCTGGCAATGCAATCGACAACTACACTAAAAAGCTATCTGATAGAAAAGACCCATTACATTCCCAATGAAACATATCAATCTTCCTTTTAAATGCATTTTCGAGTGTACAAGAAATTGGGCCAAATATCCAGAGGACAATAAGAAGGAGGAGAGGAGAATATCAGCATTGCAAGTTTGTAGCAACAGTATGACTGTCTGGGACATTTCATGCATCTACGTTTAACTGAGAATGCAGAGATTTATCCCATACAAGAGATGGGAAAAAACAGCCATGGCTTTTGGAAATAAGTCTCCTACCACATGTGGGACAGTCCAAGGATTACCAATTGCATAATGGTAGGGTACAATACTTCTGACTTACTAAACCAATAAACCAATAGAAAGTAATCACTGACATTCATTCAGTGTACCAAGAGGACAACAAGCAAATGATTAGTAAAAGAAAAAACTCTATTTCCAGACTTTTAAAAAATTTGTCCCAAAGGTTTGTCAAACATGAGCTCATAAATTGCAATCTGACATTACCAAGCAGGCAAGAAAAATCAAGCCATATTGAGCCACCTTGAATAAGAACCTGCAAAAATCTCCAATACCAAAAATAGGCCGAGAAGAAATTCAGATAATAAAATGTATTGCCATAGAGACAAAGGAACAAAATTTATTTATTTATTTATTAAGAAACAATAGTAAATATTTTTGGCATCGTAGACTACAGTCTTTGTCACAACTGTTCATTGCTGCTGCTGGAACATAAAACCTGCTATAAATACTATGTAAGCAAATGAGCATGGATATCTTCCAACAAAATTTTATTTACCAAATAGAAGCCAGGTAAAATTTGGTTTATAAGTCAAAATTTTCCAACTTCTATTTTTTGACATAAATTAAGTATGTTAAAAACACTTTAAGGAAGTATCAAATTATAACCATAAGACATATACGTCATATTACAAATAATTAGAGCAGAATTGGAAAAAGAATTGTATAGAATTTCCAAAGTATTTGGAACATAATAGTCAATAAATTCACAATACAATATAAAAAATACTTTACAAATACAAGAAAAAAGGCATAAATCCATTAGAAAACTGGAGGCAAAATATAAATTTTTTTATTACCAGAAGAGGAAAATCAAAGTGTCATTAATTATATGAAGGCTCAAGATCACTATCAGTAAGAGATGTGTGAACTTAAACTATAATGGGATATTATTTCACATACATTGGATGGTAGATTAAAATATAATAACAAATGACAGAGATAGAA
Organism: Glaucomys volans; assembly: GCA_020662805.1. NCBI lineage: Eukaryota > Metazoa > Chordata > Mammalia > Rodentia > Sciuridae > Glaucomys > Glaucomys volans. Next base: position 136,925 of record JAJEJO010000827.1, read on the forward strand.
AACAATCTGAGTAAACTTTTTCATCATTGATTAAAGTACCAATTGATATAAGTAGTTCTGAAATGAACTTGGCAAGACAATAATATAGTTCTAGTATTTTATGGACTAATAATTTCTTTCCTTGATTTATGCTCCAGATAAAGTTCTACATTGTACAGAACTAAACATATACCAAAATGTCATTGTAGTTGCATTTACAATATAAAAATAAGTGAGAATTTACCTAAATGTTCAGCAGCAGAAGAATGAATGAGTTGGGTGCTTTCAGATATTAGATAGCTTTTGCTTGCTTTGCCTATTTATTTATTTATTTGTTTATTTGTAGGGATGGAACACAGGGGCACTCTGCCACTAGGCAACCCTTCTTTTAACTTTTAATTTTGAGATAGGGCCTCACTAAATGTCCTGGAACTTGTGATCCCCATGCCTCAGCCTCCTGAGTTGCAGGGGTCACAGGTGTGCACCATTGCGCCTGGCTCCTTGGCTTTCAATGAATGTAAACTTGATGCTAAAGGTGTATTATTGTAGGGTAAGACCTTGGCTTTCAATGATTGTAAACTAGAGCTAAAGGTGTTATTGTTGGATAAAAGGACATAAAGATGTCCAAAGGCAGAGGAGACTTCTACTTGAAACAATTTCTTGAGTGGATCACTGAAGAGAATGTAGAGGTGAGTCAGGCTGTAGTGAAGAGACAGGAATAGATTTATTGGAATGAAAAGATACACATTCTCAGAAGAGAGTGCAGGCAATTTTCAGAGTGAGAAGTGCCACTAGGGGCTTAAGGTCAAGTTTATACTGAGATACATAGGTTGGTGGAATATGTGAGATCCAAAGGGGCTTGGCTTCTCTCATGCTGGAGAATATTAAGCAAGAGAGTGTTTTCCTTTGCTGGGGTCTGGTCTGCTATGTAGGTTCCAGGTTACATCAACCTCTCTGGTGGTTGATCTAATTGGGTTATCCAGCCAAGGCTTTTGGGTTCAACCAAATGTTAGTCCTTAGCCTCACCAGATTAAAGGCTTCTTTCTATTGAGAACTTATTACTGTTTTGCTACATCCCAGAACACTTGTAAGAAAATGGAAAGTTAAACAAAGTAATGTACACACTATTTAGTGCTCCTTACATCCTGGTTATTTTTTCTCCCTTAGGCTCCCTTGTCCCACTCAGAAGTTATTTATGAGTTGTTTGTTCTATAGTTGGAGAGGGACATTTTCCTTTAGAGACTGAGTGTTCTCTCCATATCCCTAAATTTCTACCTCATTATGATGTATAAATCTTAAAACTTTAATAGTTAATGAAAACAGCAATTCATAAAAGGGTGGACATGATTCAAATACTTGATTTGATTTTTAATATACAAATAAATTTTATATAGTTTAGGAATATGTATTTATTTAGTAAAATATGGAAATATTCATGAAGAGCAAAAATATCAGTTTTGGGATAATGGTTCTTTTGACTTTAGGAAGGGTAATTAAATACAGGAGGAAATGTGCAGAATACTATTGTCAGTTTATAATATTTATTCCTTAAACTGGGTCTAGGTAAAAAATATATGATATGCTAATAATAACTTTTTTCCCCTTTAGTTCATCCGTTTTATAATAATTAGAAAGTTTGAAAAAGCAATGTTTTCATCATGTTACCAAGCATTGTGATAGATTATGTAGGAAAAGAATCAGATTTGGCAAATGGATGCTTGAATAGTTGAAATAATTTTTGGATGTATTATGTCAATGTATCTGTTATACACAGGAGGTATTGAATAGCATAAGGACATTTAAACTCAGAAAAAACAACTGAGATGTAGTCTTGATTTGGAAGTCATTAACACATCAATTCATTGAGGCTAAGGGAATATATGGGATTCCACTGAGAGTTCATCTTAAAGATGAGTGAGAGGAAGAAAACAGCTAAGGCTTTATGGTTCAACTTTAATTAGAGTAATAGAGAAAAAGGAGTTAAATAAAGAAAATGACATAATGGGTTTCAGCTCACAGTGCAACCAGGTCTTGTCTGTGTGTCTCTCTTTTAGGGTACAATAGTTTTCTGGATATATTCCTTAAAGAAGTTAGATTGTGACGGGGAGAGAAAAATAGGAAAATGGGCAATGACTGGAGGGGATCTTTCTTTTTTTTGGAGAAATGTGAGTCCGTCATGAAAAATAAGTTGATGAGTAAGAAAGCAATAACCTTCTACTTTGCTAGCTAGCAATGGATAATAAAATCAGAGAGAAACCCATTGGAAACAAACGGCAAAATCACATAGAAAGGAAATGCCATAATTAGTAATATAAGATTAGTTGTAGCCAAACACTTTCATTCCTAACATACACCAAGCACTAACCATGTGTTAAGTCAGTTTCATCACCCAACTTGGGTACTATTATTATCCTTCTAATCAACATTTAAAAATTGAGACACAAAAATGTTAAGTAATTTAAACAAGATTGAATCCAGGATATCAGCTTTCAAATTCTGGATTCTGAATTTTTGTGCTATGCTATGTCTTTAAAGAAAATGTCTTAGTGTCCAAAGAAAGAGACCAGGAAGTCTTCAGTGAGTTTACTGAGAGTTAACACTTGAAGCTCAAAGTGATAATGAAAACTGAGGCTCCCCAAGAAGCACCAAGGAAGATGATGAGGGAAATGTATGTATTGATCTAATTATGCCAAAAATTCTAAGCTCTTCCTCTTGAAAATATTTTCCAGAATTACTAAAATAGAAGGTAAAATAGTCTTTCCATGAAATGACAGGAAAATTAGTTCACTATGGTAAACACAAATACACAAAAATAACTTTAATATTCCCACAAGTAATGCAACAAAGCAAGCACCTAGATGTTCTAGTAACAGTACTTTCTAGCAGACTTCTGAAATGCACCATGTCTAAATAGCTTTCATAAATGATGTCCTAAAATTTGGTAATATTTGTAAGTATTGAAATCTGTTTTCTCTTGACTGTAGATTCACTATTACATTTCAGAGGACATAGGAGTTTATAGACAAGGGCATTTTTAAAATTAGAATAAAAATAAAGAGGAAAAATAAGTGTTTTTATCTATAATGATACTAAATGCTTTTCCTGACCTGAATATAGAGAATAAATGAGAGTTGCAGGTACAGATTGGGGGTGATAAATGACCCAATAGATGCATTGGAGAAATAAACACATGTGGCTGTGACAGAAATTTGCAGTTCAAACTGAAGTGATTAAACCAAAGTGATCTTTTATTTCAAGAACTGAAAAGCATCCTTGGTTTTTGTGTCTTTGAAAAGATAAAAGCATGTTGCATTCATAGAAAAGAAGCAATAATCTGCTTCCATTCTATGCATATTATCTGCACATGGATCCCTGTCTGTATGTGTAGAAATTAGTTTTCTGTTCTATTTTTTTTCCTAAAGAGAACTTATCTTTTTCAAATTAAATAATAACAAGAGTAAGCACAGCCAATTTCTAAAAGTTAGGAAATTAAAGTGTTTTCAAAATATTTAAAAAGCATATTTGAAATAGAACCCTTTTTAAAAATGAACTATCTTTTCAAGTTCTTCATCCCATTTGAAATCCCATATTTTAGTTTCTACTTACTATTAAGTATTTATGACATTTTCTAGTGTTTTCTTTCTGTATTTTTATTCTTCATTGAAAAGCAGGTTGTAAGTTGCTTAATATAATTTTAAAAAGACATTTTAATATTATTACATGACTGAGAAATTTAAAATCATGAAAAAATTAAATATATTTATCTCATAATTGCTTCACTCAGATAATCATTGCTAATGTGTTTGTATAGAGCTTTTAATTTTTTTCTTCAAATGTGTTTTTAAAGGACTGATTATAGTGTATGTATTTAAAATCACTTTATTTTGAAAAACTTTTCCAACTTACAAAAAAGTGTTAATAAAACTATATACAGAACACTAATATGCTCTTTATCCAGATATAACCATTATTAAAATTTTGTGCTCTATTCTTTATGGAAATATTATTTTAACATCTTCATTGAACAAAGAGGTTGAGTCATTCAATATGACTGAATAGCTCAAATACCAGAAAATATTCCTTATTTTAAGGCTGATCTGGATGAGGATCTGCTTCCAAAATTACAAATGTAGTGTTTGTCGGCTTTCAGATCTGCTCCCAAGGTCACTTCTGTAATAGCTGGCTTCCCTAGGAATGGATGGTCCAAGAGGAAGCAAAAAAGAGCACTCAGGAAATGTCACCATCTTTTAATAATCTGATTTTAAAAATGACATCCGACCCCTTCTGCCATATTCTACTCATATAAAGCAAGTCTGTTAGTTCCAGCCACACTCACAGGGAGGGTACCACACCATTTCATAAGTGTCAAGATGCGAGAGTCATTATGTGACATCTTGGATATTCAACACCACCAGGTCTTCATGATTTCAGAGTATATATGGCTGATCATTACTTATTGTGATTTTTTACTATATAAACTACTGTTCCCTTATGAGAATCCACCCAATTTTGTGAGCAGATTCCAAAGTGTTGATTATTCAAAGTTGCTTTGTTTTCATTTCTTTATCATAAACATTGTAACAAGAAATACTTATCAATCCTCTTTTTTTAGACTCTAGGATAGCTCACATTTTCTTCTTTTCTTTTTGCTTTTCTTTTCTTTCTTTCTTTCTTTCTTTCATCTTTGATCATCTGTTTAATATCATAAAACAATGTTCTTTTAAAAGATACTGAATTTAGAGTAAGAATATCTACTTGTATGATAAATCAATTTCATTTCTGAAATTCACCTTTTTACCATATAGACAATTCATGAAGGGCACAAATTGACATTTCTTTCTTTGTGTATTTCCAGACCCTATCACAATGCCTGATTTTTTGGTAGTCAGTATGCCAACTACAGCAGAATGCTTATAAAATGTAAATGGGATAATGAACGAAAAATTATTTGGCAAATTACAAAAATTTGTGAAAATTTTAAATGAAGAAAAATTTAAGAATTGAGTTTGGCTAATTCTTGGAAGAATTATTACTATTGTTATCTCAACACATTGCATTTTTAAATTCCATTTTGACTAAGTTCTACTTCAGCCTGTTCTTTAAGTTCCAGTGTCGAGTTAGGTAGTTAGTGATAAATTGGTTATTTTGTTAAGCTTTGTTTTTGAAAGTGCCCCCAAATTCTGTTTTGCATTAGGTATAACCATAATTTTTTAAAATATTTTCTTTATGTATATTCATCCATTGGACATATAATAGTCAAATCATCTTTTATTTCTCTCATTCAATACTCAGTGGTACTTCAATTGACATTTCAAAAATCATAAATGTCTTTCTATGTGCAAGTTACTGTGCAAACTTCTCCTTTCAAAGATTTTCTAAAGTAATAATTTCCTCATTTTTCTTGATTTATTGAATTCCATGCTTATAAAATCACCCTTTTTTGACTCCCAATGCTTCTCATGGAAAGATATTTACAATAGGTATTAATTTTACTTACTTCAATATGTTAGTTTTAAAATTTGTTCATTGTATAGCCATTGATCAAGTTAACCTCCAAATATGTTCTTCTTGAGAGATACCTAGGTTTGAAAAAAGCCATTTTAGCGTATAAACAATGCTAACATTCCAATTGAATGACGTGTCTATGATATATTCACTTACTATAATTTAAATAACTTCTTTAGTTAGGACAAATTCTATGGACTTTCGGGTATTCTTTCCAATACAGCAAAGATTCGTTGTTTCCATATTGGATCAGACACTAAGTTTGGAATGAGGAATACCACAGTGAAAAACAGAAAGGTCACACTCTCATGAAGCAGCATAGTAATTTCTAGAGACATATAATAAATATACCTAAGATATTTATTTCACTCATTAGTACTATCACTAAAGTTATGAAAATTTTCCATTAATTTCTGTAAAAACTAGTTAGGTAGGGATAAAACACATGAGTTTTCCATTCAAAATACTTTCAATTTTTTAAGTTACTAGGTTTGCAAGTGTATAATCAAATTCTTTTTCTCTTACTGTCTAGAAACATTTAATTGCTATTATCAGAGCCAAAGATGACATTAATCCACATGAATGCAATTCTTAATTGAGGACCCCATGGCAGTTATCACCATGATCAGAGCATTGGGGTGTTGTTGCTACTACTGAGACAGAGAGAAACCCATCTGTCCATGAAGGGTTAGTTTAAGAAGCAAATCCAAAGCTGGGGATGTGGCTCAGCATGCGTGAGGCCCTGGGTTCAATCCCCAGTATCACACACACAGAAAAAAATGTCAATCTGGTGTTTCTTCACTTGTAGTTCATATTTTGAATCAACAGCAAATACATATTGTGGAACTTCCCTGAGCTTAGAAGAGCTTTTTTTCAATTTCTTGGGTTGTTCTTTGGTCATTATTATTATTAGTTTTTGCTTCCATGTTCTGTGTGGGCAGTCTGTTTTCAACAAACTTGAAGTATTTGTCACTCTCTGACAAGACCATTTCACTGGGTAGGTTCTTCATCTTAGCCGTCTTTGCCACTTCTTTCTTATTCTTCGTTTTCCCTGACTTCTCAAGAATTTCTTCTTTCTCACTTTTTCTTCAACATTTCTTTCTTTTTTTTTTTTAAATGTATCTCTATCCACCAATTTGCACATCTCCATCCATCTTTGTTTGGTAATCCAACCTCTACTTGGTATTTCTGAGAGCCACAAGGAAGAAGTCCAATAATGTTTTGCTTCAGAACCTTATTATACCTCACCCATACACAGAAGCTCTTTGGAGACAGGGAAGAGGAAACTATCTTTCATTTTCATGTTTCAGGACCTGGAAGAGATCCAAGTCTCAAGTTCCACAGCCTTGGTCTACCTTCAGGTTTTCTTGGAATCCAGAGGGGTATAGACAATTGCTAAGGAGAAAAAAGACCAGGAGGTTCCATCTCTGCAGCTCAGGGACACCCTGTAGGATGTCACAATGCCTGAGCTCTGGGTATGGTTTCAACATCAAATTCAGTTTATAATTGACCTATTTCTCAAAAGACGTGCTACTTAAATAATATTGACAAATAACAGGGAGATAAAACAATAAGCATATTTTTCATATTAGTTCAGAAATGATAAGCAATTAGGGCCCACCAATTTAAATTTTTTATTATGTTCTATTTAATTGCTCAATTGTTTGAAATAATAACCTACTTTAGATATTCAATTTACCAATGGTTTGAATGCTTGTTCAGATTAAAATATTGCTTGAATTGTGTGTGTGTGTGTGTGTGTGTGTGTGTATGTGTGTGTTTTATGTCCTAGAAATGATAGAAGATAATTTCCCCCTTTTTAAATCAGGTCTTGCTAGTGACAGATATAGGAATTTTATATATAGCTGAAGACAATTTTAACTGCCATGGAGAAATATTAGATTAGATTAGTAGGATTTTTTATTTAGTTTTGTTTTTTCTTTCGTTTTTAAGTTACATGCAATGCAGTTAACAGAAATTTGCTGATCGGCTGCCCTAGACAACTACAGTTGAACCACATTGTGACAAGAAAGTTCTCTCTATACTACCAATTCCCTCATTTTGAAACATGAAATGTTTTCTACATGGGTTTTTTGCTTGTCAAAACATTTGTTTGCCATTATGGAGACATAAGTGATGTGTTCTTAGATTGGAGTGGGAAAAACTAACAATTTTATGGTAAAATGTAAGCATGTTGACATTTTCATTTTTATTTGGCGTTTTTGTTAAACTTTTTATTAGAGGCATACTGTTACTTATAATTTGTAAATTTGGCAAACAGGACATCGAGCATCTTGTCTGGCAATAAAAGCAAATCATTATTTCAATTCATTTTTCAGCTGTAAAAGGAAAAGAAGCCACAAGTCAATAATAAATTAAACATAAAAGCACAAACCCTAAGGCTAGTCAGTGACAAGAGATGGCACTTCTCAATGTTATGTTTGGAATGAATAAGTAAAAATTATAATCGGGCAAGCATGTTAGTTTGAACTTGAAATATTATTTTTTTAAGTAAGCAAATCATTATAGCCTCTGGTTTACAAAGTTATGGTAGCTATTTCATGTTTCTTAGCATCATAGTTACTGACTGAAATTCAATAACATTATATTTCTAGAGGACCTTGAGGTCACTTGAAGTTTTCTTAGTAAACCTTAATAAAAAGAAATTTCTGTTGTTTGTGTTTGCATATATTACTAATTTAAGAGGTATGCTCAGCCATCTGGTGGAGTCACAACCAGCCTCATAACCCAGGTGAACTAGGGTGAATGTCACTATTAATGAGGTTAAATTTTGTAATGTTAGAGTTTACCAACAACAACAACAACATCAACAACAACAACAACAACAACAACAACAACAAAACCTCATTTATTGAAATGTCTGCACCCAGAGAGCAGTAGGGTAATGGAAATCGAAATAGATGATTTATATTTAACTCTCGATTTTGTCTATCTCTGATATTGTTGGAACTTGGCCAAGTCACTGGCTAGTGTTCTTATTAACAAAATGCAATTTTGTGACAATTTAATAAAGCATTTTATGAGGTATATTTTGAAAAATGTAAATATACATGAAATTATAAATGCTTAAAGTATATAATATTGATTTACTTATCTTAAGTTAGTAATAGATCACATCAGAAATAAATCACAAACCTCATACTGACTTGGATTTTGTTCTAAAGATAATTCCTCTACAGTTTCTGGGTCTGGAAGCTGATGGAAGTAATCAGGACTCTCACCAAGATTTAAATCCCACCAGGGTAGATGTGATTTAAGACAAAATAAGAAAAGAGGAGAGGAAGGACACTGACATGAGTGGAATACACATAAATTCCTATGAGGAAGACAATGTCCAACACTTACTATTCCAAAGGCCTCCATGGTTCTAGGAATTGGTACTTTACAGTATTCACTACTTTAATTACATTTACAATGACCCTTATTGCAAAATAAGGTCCTATTTTGAGATTCCAGGTAGACATATGTTTGGTAGGGCACTATTTAAACCATTGTAGTCACCAAGTTCTCTGACCCCACTGTACACATAACTTCTTTGGGTTATTCAATTAAATGCTAACCTAGATACTGCAGAAAAGGGAATACATAGATTTAATTAAAATAAATCATTGACCTTAAAATGAGATGATTATCTGGATGGGTTTGGCCTATCTCTATGAGATCTTCAGATCTGAGTCTGGAGAGTAGAGGCAAAGAATGTCTGAGATTTGAAGTATGAGGAAGACTTGGCTCATGGGAAGTTCTCACCTGGACCAGGCCACATGAGAAGGCAAGTGCCTATCTTGTAGACAGTGAAGGAAGCAACCAGGTGACAGTCAGGCAAAAGGGGAAGTCACCCTAGAACCAGAAAAAACTGGTTTCTGCCATCAAGGTGAACAATCAGAAGAGAGAAGAGCTGATTGCAACTTGATTTAACCTTTTGTGGGTCCTTGTACAGAAAGCCTAGCTGTGTCATGACTAAACATCTCACCTACACAACCATATGCCAATAACTGAGGGTTTTTTAAAAAATTTAGTACCTATGATAATTCTAACAGAATTAGAAAATAATACAATAATCATTTATATAAATAATGCAAATAATAAAAGGATTCAACCACTTATTGGGGTGTAAATTAACATATAAAACTCAGAGGACTTCCTATACATAAATAAGAATTACTGGAAGATTTAATACCAGGAAAAAAATAACTCTCTTTACAATAGCAATAGGAATACTATGTATGTTGGATGAAACTTAGCAAGGAATGTTCAAAACTGAGAAAAATTACAAAATATTACTAAAAGATTTAAAAATCAACTGAAACGCAAAGAAAATTATGCCTTACTTATGATTACAATATTATTACATTCAGACATTGGTTTGTCTTGTGTTAACTTGTAAATTTAATATCATATTAATAAATACTCAAAATTTTCTGGAGTTAGAAAACATGCTACTAAATACCATATGGAAGATATATAAAAACAGTATCAAGGAAAATACTTGAAAAAGTTGAAGTGTCTTCCCCACACTTCAAACTTTCAGCATAGTATTGAAGAGGTGAGCGGGCATCAAAATATTCCATCTTTGCTGGGCATGTTGGCACATGCCTATAATCCCAGTGACTTTGGAGGCTGAGGCAGGAAGATCAACAGTTCAAAGCCAGTCTTAGCAACTCAGGGAGACACTGTCTCTAAAAAAAAAAGAAAAAAAAATACACACACACGAACACATGTATACACATAGACACACACACACACACACACACACACACACACATACCTGAGAATGTGGCTTAATAGTTAAGCACCTCTGAGTTTAATCCCCAGTACCAAAAACAACAAAAAAAATTATGTCTTCATGTTCTACCCAAGGAATCTACATACAAATGTAAATTGCCTGGCAAATACCTGATGTGGTAAAGTTTAATTTTGAGGTTCTACTTTAGTTGCACCCTCAAGGTAGAAAAAAATTTAAAAGTGATGCTTAACAACAATAAGTGTTGGTGAGAATGTGGGGGAAAAGGTACACTCATACGTTGCTAGTGGCTCTGCAAAATGATACAACCACTGTGGAAAGCGGTATGGAGATTCCCTAGAAAACTTGGAATGGAACCACCATTTGATCCAGTTATCCCACTTGGGGGATACCCAAAGGACTTAGAATCAGCATAGTATAGTGACACATCCACATCAATGTTTATAGCAGTTCAATTCACAATAGCTAAACTATGGAATCTAGGTGCCCTTCAACAGATGAATGGATAAAGAAATGTAGTGTATATACCCAGTGGAATTTTATTCATCCTTAAAGAAGAATGAAATGATGGCATTTGCCAGTAAATGGATAGAACTAGAGAATAGCATGCCAAGGAACCAAAGGTCTAAAGTTTTCTCTGATATGTGGATATTAATTCACATTTGGGGGGTGGCTAGGGAAGAATAGAGGTATTTTGGATTAGGCAGAGGGGATTGAAGGGAGGGAAAGGGAGATAGCAGTAGGAATGATAGAAGAATGAATTGGACATCATTACCCTATGTGCATATATGATTACATGACTTATTTTACTCTACCTCATGTAAAACCACAAGAATGAGAAGTTATACTCCCTTGTGAAGTGTCAAAATGCATTCTATTGTCATGTGTAACTAAATAGAACAAGTTTTTTAAATTAAAAATATAAAGTGAGGCTTAATCAGAAAAAATGGAATTGTATCATATGCAAAATGTACAGCTAATTGTACATATTTCATGATCTAACGTAATTTGGACAAGAACAAAACAGTATTTTTTTCCTAAACTTTTCAGATACTAAATTAGGACTTGGACATTACTATTCAAGATAAGAAATTGCTTTCTGTATCACCATGCTATTTGTCCCTAGACTTGCTCAAGTACTACCTGCTATATAAACTCTTCCCTGTTTTGTTCCAACAGATTATTTTCTTCTCACTTCCTTCTATATTTGCTATAATACTTCAGTTATTTTATATAGAACTAAATGCTTTATTTTTGTTATTACTTAAACAGATGTTACCTACTAGGAAAAAAGGCTTAAAATACATGAGTACTTTTTTTTCACATTTCCTACAGTGTACCTAAGAACTTATATAATTTCATCCATCAGTTTATTTTCTGAATTTATTCATTAACTGTGCTTAGTTTTGCACACTTACTAAAATGTGCCTGTTCTCCCCCTTGCACTGTCCCACCTCCCCTGTAAATAAGCAGGTGGCGTGTGCCTTATTCCTTGAGAAGTCATGAATTAAGGAATAAATGGAGGGTGGTGTTCCTTTCCTTCACCTTGTCAGTGTTCCGCCACATTCCCAGTATTTCCTCACAAACACTGCCAGGGTTCCAGGACTCTTGTTACCATTACTCCAGCTCTCTTTGCTATGTAAATTTTTAACAAGACATTCTTTCACTCTTTAGTGTTTCCTTTTATTGAATGTCAATTTCCAAATGACAAACTACATCAATTTTACGTGCACAGATTGGTGATGTTTAACAAATGATATACCTATGTAATCACTGTCACAATTTATACCCATCAAATATGTCCATTATCCTCAGAGAGTGCCCTCCTGGGCCACTCCCAATTTATCCCCTCATATTTCACCCCAGCCACAAAGCAACTAATGATTTTTTAAATTTGATATAAAGTTGTCCATAATATTCCATAATATGCTTTAATATCTGTAGGATTCTGCTGTCCCATCTGTCATTTTTGATATTGATTACTCTATTTAGATATTTATCAATGTTATTGACATTTACCAGAGCCAGGCTTTGACCTTATGGATTTTTCCTATCACTTGTATTATTTTTTCATCATTTTTATTTTCCTTAGTTCTTTCTTTCTATTAAGAGTGGGTTCAATTTCTTCCTGTTTTCTAGTTTTGTAAGGCAAAAACTGAGATCACTGATTTTAGATCATTCTTTTCTTTCCCATATAAGAATTTAAAATGAGTTTTCCCTCTCAACAAGACTTTAGCTTCATCTCAAAAATTTGCATATGTTGAGTTTGCATTCTCAGTTAACTCAAAAAATATATAATTTATTGCATACTGTGTTGCACATGGCATTTTTAGACATGTGTTATTTAATTTCAAAGTATTTATGTCTCTTCCCAGATATTTTTGTTATTGATATCATATTTAATCCTGTTTTGGTCAGCAAATATACTCTGCATAATTTCAGAGCATTTTTAATTTTTTTGAGATTTGTTCAAGGCCTGACACATATTCTGCTTTGATGGACATTCCTCATGTAATCACAAAAAGGTATGTATTCTGTGGAGGTCTATAGACATAGTCTACAAAGAATGTGGATAATAACGATAATTCCAGATTTATCTATTTTTTCCTTTTAATTTTCTCAGTTTTTTCATCACATATTATGAAGTCCTTTACTAGGTATATACACATTTAGGATTGCTAAAGTTATCTTTTTATTGAATTGAGCAATTTATCATCATACAATTTATTTTTTCATCACTAATAGTATTTCTTGTTCTGAGTCTACACGAGCTGATAATAATGTTGCCACTCCAGCTTTGTGATTAGTGTTTGCTTGCTCTCTCTTTTTTTACCCATTCTCTATCTTTTAACCTATACATATATTTGTGTTTAAATTGTTTTCTGTTCTGACAGACAATGGGTATTTGGGTTTTGATCTGTGAGAACTCTCTAGGACTGGGAATGTAGTTCAGAGGTAGAGCAACGTGCCTGGATTGTGTGAGGGAGCCCTAGGTTCAATTCCCAGGATGGGGGAAAAAAGAGAGAGAGGGAGGGAGAAAGAGAGAGAGAGAGAGAGAGAGAGAGAGAGAGAGAGAGAGAGAGAGAAAAGAAAGAAAGAAATCTGTATATCTGTATATTTTCATTGTTTAATTCAAATGTTTAGACCATTATTTAAGGATGATTATTGGTACATGGAATTTGAGCCTACAATTTATTTCTTTTTTATATATGCCATTTGTTTATTGTTCCTCTCTTCCTTTTCTGACTTTTGAATAAATTACTTTAGAAGATTCCAAATTATTTCTATCATTTTTGCTATACATCTTATTTTATTTTTGCATCTGTTTTTATGTATACTTGTATATTTATTTTAGAATATTTGTTGTAAGGAAAGCAAACTCTAACTTGTCTCATTATTCAGATGTATGAGTCCACTTTGCGTTCAGTGAAGAACTTTATACACATGTACTCCAATTTCCCTCTGCTTTCCTGTGTGCTATTTTTTCCCTACAGTATACTTTTAGAGCTCTTAACTCTATAATGCATTCTAACATATAGGTATGGTTTTCCTTATGAATATTATTGTAATTTGTAACATTGATGTGTGGGTTTATAATTTTCATTAAATCTAAAAGTTTTCATCCTCCACTTTTTTCAAAAACTTTCTTTTTCTTTTTCATCCTGCTTAACACCACCTTCCATTGCTTTCTGGACTCCAGAGAAATGTATCTTAGAGCATAAGACATTCTTTAAAAATCACTGAGGCTCTAGTTTTTTTTTTTCCTAGTGCTTTTCTTTCTGTTTTTGAGAGATAACTAGTTTCTACCCATGTGTTTGAATTCATTGATCCATTATCCTACAGTGATTAAACTCTCATAATCCTATCTTGCTAATTTTAGAAAATATATTTCCCATTTCTAGAAGTTTTTTGTTTCATTTTATACTTCCATTTCTCTGCACATTGGATTCATGATTTTCTTTAAATGGTCTTCATTGTTGTGAGAGCTGTTTTAATATCTCTGACTGTTATTTCTGGATCTCTTTCTATTGACTGATTTTTCTCCTGGGTATTCATTAGATTTTACTGCTTCTTGGACCTTGGATGCTTTCACGCTGTTGTGTATCTGGATATTGTTAACTTCCCTGAAAGGAAACTGAGGTTTATTGTGGCAAGTAGTTGATTTACTTTGGTTCACTTTTATCCTTGGAGGCTTGTTTTTTAAGCTGTGTTGGGATATTTGTCTATTAGCCTTTAGTTTAGGGACAGTTGAGCCCAAATATTAAAGTGTGGCTTTTCTGGGGTTGCTATTGGCTATCTCAACCAATCACTGGGGACTGTCTATTTCAGATGACTGAAATTCAAACAGCTTCCAGCCTGATGGTGGCTCTGGAAGTTATTTAGCTCCCAGGTCTCTGATCATTCCTTGCATTTTGTGTGTGTGTGTGTGTGTGTGTGTGTGTGTGTGTGTGTGAACGCTTTCCCTCTAATCCACTGCCACACAGTTTTTATCAGTTTCACTCTGCTTGATGAATCGAGATTGCTATGCTCTCCTTGAAGAACTTATTGTAATGCTTCTTGTGGTGCCGTGCTCCTGGCAAAAGTGATTTCCTGTTTGATTTGATTTAGAAATCTACATATAAACTATATGTTAATATGATATTCTGTGACATAATTGATTTTTAAGATTTCTACTAGCAAAACTCTTTTTGTGAAGGAAGATTAAGGATATAAATATATCTGTAGTTCACATCAATAATTACCATGTCAGCGTGGTCACGCTTGAAAGACTTTGACATTTAATGTTATTTTGATAAGAAAGTCATTTTTCTGATGTGTATGCAGATGAAATAAAAATCACCATCTTCTTATAGTTTGGCTCTCAAGGCATGATGGTCAAATTATATTAAGAAAAGATAAAAATAAATTAAGAGGTTTTTATATTCAGTGAAACATATGATTACATGGTTTGATTGATAAAGTGAGAATAAATTGCTTTCTCTTGTAATATTCAGAAATTGGTAATCATTGGATGATTAGCTGACAACTTTACATTCAAAATGTGCTGATTAACTTGTTTTACCTTAATAACTCCATGATAGTGACCACCTTATCTTGCCCTTTAATTTTAAAATTAATGAAGTAATCATTTACTGTGGGCTCTTCCACTGTTCTGCCCAATTACTTTACTGCTGAATGGTGCCTTGCATTTTTGCTGGTCCATTAGTCCCACATCATGCTCTTTCTCAACTTCTCTACTCAACTACAGGATAATTAGATGCCATCTTTTAGCATCTTATAACCTTGACACATAAATTCTTTTTTCTCAGTGTTCAAATTAATCGAAAACTGACAACCTACTAGAAGTCATAGAGAGACATTACTATTTATAAAATATTAATGCACATTACATATTAATAAGAATCAATACTATTTTGCTATTATTCCATATTACTAAATGATATGGGTTATTAAGTGAATATCAAGCTTTTACACTATCATTTGATTGTGTTTGTGTGAATACATACATATATGTGTTATGAACATATGTAGATATGTTTAATGTAAATGCTTTGGAAGTTAAAATTTGTTATATTTCTTGCTTTACTTCCAAAACCTTGTGATGTATTCCTACATTTTTATATAGATCTCCATCTCTAGTTCAGTGCATGATACTTAAATGATATTTTAAAAAGAAAAAAATAGAGGAAGATTCTTTTTCTTCAGTGAACTATTTGATTAAATAGTTTTACTAAAAAATAAAAGTAAATTCTCCTGTACTGTTTAAATATGTATATATACACATGTCTCTCTCTACACACATACACATATCTATCACAGACTATGTGTACAGAGGAGAAGGGGAATCTTATTAATGTTGGAAGAATGGTAAAAATGAGTACCTATGAAGAAATAAAATATGATTTAATTAATGACAAGAAGTTAGGGGACTAAAAAGAATTAAGTGAAGGATAAAAGGAAGAATATTGGTGGAAACCTTGAGGTGAAAATCAGTTTAAGTCTGTTTGAGAAGATGAAAGATGGTAAAGTAGAGATTATGCAAGATGATGTTGGAAAATTCTGCTGAAAGGAATTTATAAAAATACAGTGACAAAAATACAGGCAATGGGAATTTAAATGTATTTATTTAATGATTCATTTAACATCTATAATGTTATTTTGCTTTGTATTTAGGGATTTCAAAATAAATAAGACATGGCCCATTACTTTAAGGAAGTCATGAGACTAGTTGGGGAAAAGACACACAAATGCTTATCATGCAGATCGTGAGTGGACATGATACAGGGTTTCATTCTACAAGTGATGTGGATATGTAAATGGGGTATACAAGATTCTCTGAGAACAGTATTTCTATGCCTACTCATTCTTGTTAATATTGAAACATACCAGCTAGCACATATTAAATATCTTAAATACAAAAATGACAATCATGTATGTTTGATCTAATCTAATGGATTGCCTGAGGGTATTTCAATTGTTGGTATATCACACATTGTTTCTTTTCAACTTACTTTATTAAAATCCTCCCTTTTTCTCCTTTCAAATAAAGATATATCTCATGCTCATCTAGAATCTTCTTATGATATGACTCAGGTGGGAAATAAAAACAGAGAACCAAATAAAGCATAATTAGAACATGTCTTGGCACCAAAATTCATGATAAGGCTATAAAAGCAAAACTCTGATATGAGCAAATAATAATGTCATAAATAAGATATCTTGGATCCAAAAATGCTAACCTGCATCCAGTTAAGACTGTGATTGGTTTCTTGCCACTTTTCTCACTATAACACATCCTTGCATGTCCAATAACAAATCATCAGTGTACTTTGCTTGAGATTAATATAGTCTTGCCATCTCTCTTGGCGGGGGGGAGATTTGCAAGGTATAGCCTTTTCAATTTTTTACTTTACATCTATTTATCATTTTGAGTCAAATGGTTTTTTCCTCTACTCAGTCTTTTAAATGGATTTGTTTAGTACATTTACTTTGATGCATTTACTGATAATATAGGATTTGTCTGCCATTTGACCATTATTTTACATACTTTGTTATTTTTTATCTGTTTTCCTTACTGACTTTGTATTAGGTAGGTAGTAGGATACCTTGATCCTCTTGTTATTATTTCACTACAGTATTTAAGACTTTTTTTTGTGGTTACCTTGGTGATTGTAATTATATAATTTAAAACAATAGATTTTTATTAATATCAAATTAATAAAAATAGTACACAGAAATCTTTTTTTTGCACCTCAGAATAGGTTTTATTTAAGTGGATTTTGCTGCATGAAAATGGCTTGAGAAATAATGTGATTTTATCATCAATTTTGGAAGTGGAGCATCTTCATCATCGTTGTTCTACTTGAGGTGGTTCAAAACTTTCTCAAATCACCTTTCCTGAATGAATGGATAGTATTCTTTAGCTCTTAACTTTACTTATTATATATATTTTATTTTTTAAAATTTATTTTGATTCATTGTACATAAAGGGGGTACAACAGTTGTTTCTCTGGTTGTACACAAAGTAGAGTCACACCATTTGCATAGTCATACATGTACATAGGGTAATGATGTTTGTCTCATTCTGTTATTTTTCCTCCCCCTCCTCTTTTTCTTCTATATAATCCTCCTTCCTCCATTCTTGCCTCTCTCCCACCCGTAATGTACCATCATCTACTTTTCAGAGAGTTCATTCAGCCTTTGTTTTTGGGAATGGCTAATCTCACTTAGCATGACATTCTCCAACTGCATCCATTTACCTGAAAATGCCATAATTATATTCTTCTTTATGGCTGAATAATATTCCATTGTGTATATATACACAGTTTCTTTATCCATTCATCTATTGAAGGGCATCTAGATTGGTCCCACAATCTAGCTATTGTGAATTGAGCAGCTATGAACATTGATGTGGCTGCATTACTGTAGTAATCTGATTTTAAGTCCTTTGGGTATAGGCCAAGGAGTGGGATAGCTGGGTCAAATGGTGGCTCTATTCCAAGTTTTCTGAGGAATCTCCACACCGCTTTCCAGAGTAGCTGCACTAATTTGTAACCCCACCAGCAATGTATGAGTGTACCTTCCCCCCCTGCCCCCCTCCCCCATCCTCGCCAACACCTATTGTTGTTTATATTCTTGATAATAGACATTCAAATTGGGATGCAATGAAATCTTAAGGTAGTTTTGATTTGCATTTCTCTTATTATTAGAGATGTTGAACATTTTTCAAATATCTGTTGATTGCTTGTAGATCCTCTTCTGTGAAGTGTCTGGTCATTTCCTTAGCCCATTTATTGATTGGGTTATTTGTATTCTTGCGGTAAAGTTTTTTGAGTTCTTTATATATTCTGGAGATTAGTGCTCTATCTGAAGTGTGTGTGGCAAAGATTTTCTCCAACTCTGTAGGCTCTCTCTTCACATTGCTGATTGTTTCCTTTGCTGAGAAAAAGCTTTTCAGTTTGAATCTATCCCAATTATTGATTCCTACTTTTATTTCTTGTGCTTTGGGAGTCATGTTAAGGAAATCTGGTCCTTAGCTGACATGATGAAGATTTGGATCTACTTTTCCTTCTATTAGTTGCAGAGTCTCTGGTCTGATTCCCAGGTCCTTGATTTATTTTGAATTGAGTTTTGTGCAGGATGAGAGATAGGGGTTTAGTTTCATTTTGCTGCATATGGATTTCCAGTTTTCCCAGCACCATTTGTAGAAGAGGATATCTTTTCTCCATTGTATATTTTTGGCACCTTTGTCTAATATGAGATAGCTGTATTTATGTGGGTTTTTCTCTGTGTCCTCTGTTCTGTACCATTGATCTACCTGTCTATTTTGGTGCCAATACCATGCCATTGTTGTTACTATTGCTCTGTTATAGCTGAAGGTCTGGTATTGTGATACCACCACTTTGCTCTTTCTGCTAAGGATTGCTTTAGCTACTCTGGGTCTCTTATTCTTCCTAATGAATTTCATGATTGCTTTCTCTATTTCTATGAGGTACATCATTGGGATTTTAATTTGAATTGCATTAAATTTGGGTACTATGGCGAATTTGACAATATTAATTCTGCCTATCCAAGAATATGGGAGACCTTTCCATCTTCTAAGGTTTTCTTTAATTTCTTTCTTTGTGTTCTGTAGTTCTCATTGTAGATGTCTTTCACCTATTT
>JAJEJO010000827.1:156735-182507 GCA_020662805.1 Glaucomys volans
TGTTGACCGTGGGCTTAGTATAGATAGCCCTTTCCAATGTTGAGGAATGTTCCTACTCTCCCTATTTTCTCTAGGGTTTTGAGTATTAAGTGGTGCTGTTATTTTATCAAATGGTTTTTCTGCATCTATTGAAATAATTGTGTGATTCTTGAATTTAAGTCTGTTGATGTGGTGAATTACATTTATTGATTTCTTGATGTGGAACCAATCTTGAATCCCTGGCATGAAACCCACTTGATCTTGGTGCAATATCTTTTTAATATATTTTTGTATGTGTATGTGATTTCCTAAAATTTTGTCAAGAATTTTTACATCTATCTTCATTAGGTATATTGGTCTAAAATTTTCTTTCTTTTATTTGTCTTTGTCTCATTTTGGTATCAGGGTGATATTAGTTTCATAGAATGAATTTGGAAGGGTTCCCTCCTCCTCTGTTTCATGGAATACTTTGAGGAATATTGGAATGAGCTCTTTGAAGGTCTTGAAGAACTCTGCTGAGAATCCATCTGGTCTCGGATTTTTCTTTGTTGGCAGGCTTTGATGACTTCTTCTATTTCATTGCTTGAAATTGATCTATTTAAATTGTAAATATCCTCCAGATTCAGTTTGGGTGGCTCATATGCCTCTAGGAATCTGTTGATGTCTTAGAGATTTTCTATTTTGTTGGAGTATAGATTTCAAAATAGCTTCTAATTATGTTTTGTATTTCAATAGTGTCTGTTGTGACATTTCCTTTTTCATCTTGAATTTTAGTAATTTGAGTGTTCTCTCTCCATTATTGTGGCTAAGGGTTTGTCAATTTTGTTTATTTTTTCAGAGAACCAACTTTTTGTTTTGTCAATTTTTTGAATTGTTTCTTTTGATTCAGTTTCATTGATTTCAGCTCTGATTTTCATTATTTCCTGTCTTCTACTACTTTTGGTGATGATCTTTTCTTCTTTTTCTAGGGCTTTGAGCTGTAATGTTAGGTTGCTTATGAGTTGATTTTTCCATCTTTTATTGAATATGCTCCATGCAATGAATTTTCCTACTAGTACTGCTCTCATAGTGTCCCAGAGATTTTGATATATTGTATCTTTGTTCTTGTTTACCTCTAAGAATTTTTTTATTTTCCCCCAATGATTCTGTTATCCATGCACCATTCAGTAGCGTATTACTTAATCTCTAGGTGTTGGAGTAGTTTCTGTTTTTTATTTTATCATTCATTTCTAATTTCATTTCATTATGATCAGATAGAATACAAGGTAGTATCTATATCTTTTTGTATTGACTAAGAGTAGCTTTGTGGCATAATATATGGTTCATTTTGGAGAAGGATCCATGTGCTGCTCAGAAGAAAGTGTATTCAATTGTTGATTGATGGAATATTCTGTATATGTCTGTTAAGTCTAAATTGTTGATTGTATTATTCAGTTCTGTGGTTTCTTTGTTAAGTTTTTGTTTGGAGGATCTATCCAATGGTGAGAGAGGTGTGTTAAAGTCACCTAGTATTATTGTGTTGTGGTCTATTTGGTTCCTGGAATTGAGAAGGATTTGTTTGACGTACATGAATGCGCCATTGTTTGGGGCACAAATATTTATGATTGTTATGTCTTGCTGATTTATGCTTCCCTTAAGCAGTATGAAATGTCCTTCTTTATCCCTTCTAATTTTGGCTTGAAGTCCACTTTATCTGATATGAGGATGGATACCCCCATTTTTTTACTGAGTCCATGTGTGTGCTATGTTTGTTCCCATCCTTTCACCTTTAGTCTGTGGGTATCTTTTTCTATGAGATGAAACTCTTGAAGACAGAATATTTGGTGGGTCCTTCTTTTTCATCCAATGTGCCAGTCTGTGTCTTTCGATTGATGAGTTCACGCCATTAACATTCAGGGCTATTGTTGAGATATGACTTGCATTCTTGGTCATTTTGACTTATTTTTGGCTCTTAACTTGCCTTGGTTTCTCTTTAATTGGCTATTCCTTTAGGGTAATTCCTCCCTTTTCTGGATTACATTGTTGTTTTTCATTTCTTCCTTGTGGAATATTTTGCTGAGAATATCCTGTAGTGCAGGCTTTCTATTCATAAATTATTTTAGCTTTTGTTTATCATGGAAGGATTTTATTTCATCTTCAAATCTGAAGGTGAGTTTTGCTGGGTATAAGATTCTTGTTGGAATCCATTTTCTTTCAGAGCTTGAAATATGTTGTTCCAGACCCTTCTTGCTTTTATGGTCTGGGTTGAGAAATCTGCTGATATCCATATTGGTTTCCCCCTGAATGTAATTTGATCTTTATTCTCTCACAACCTTTAAAATTCTGTCATTATTTTCTATGTTAGGTACTTTCATTATAATGTGACTTGGTGTAGATCTGTTGTAATTTTGTGAATTTTGTTTCCTATAAGCCTCTTGAGTTTGATTTTCCCTTTTATTCTTCAGATTTGGGAGAATTTCTGATATTATCTCATTGAATAGATTATTCATTTCTTTGGTCTGTATCTCTGTGCCTTCCTCAATCCCAATAATTCTTAAATTTGGTCATTTCATGATATCCCATAATTCTTATAGGTTCTGCTCATGATTTCTTACCATCTTCTCTAGTCAACTTTGTTTTCAAGATTAAATATTTTGTCTTTATTGTCTGAGATCTGTCTTCCAAGTGATCTAGACTGTTGGTTATGCTTTCTATTGAGTTTTTAATTTGGCTTATTGTTTCCTTCATTTCAAGAATTTCAATTTTTTTTCCACAATCTCTATGTCTCTATTGAAATGACCTTTTGCTTCCTGCATTTGCTCTTTTTACTGTTTATTGGTGCAATCATTCATTTCCTGCATTTGCTCTCTTATCTCATCATTTGCTTCTCTGATCATTTTAATTATGAACATTTTTTACTCCCTTTCTGACATTTCTTATGCCATGCTGTCATTGGATTCTATTGATGTAGCATCTAGGTTTGTTTGGGAGGCTTTCGTCTCTCGTTTTCTCATGTTGTTCATGTATCTTCCCTTCTAGCAGTTTGAATCTGAGGTATTGCAGTTTTCCCCCTATAGAGTTATAGTGGACCTGCAGGTTTCTAATACCTCACCTTGAAGTGAGAGATCAATATTAGCAGCACACCATACAAGCAATATAATTCCTTAACTCAAATAGTCCCTTTTAAGATATTAACCATATTGTCTTCAAAAACAGAGATGATGAGTTTGATTATTATCTACAGCTTAGCCAATAGGTTTGCAATAATGACCACAATTTCTAATGGTGGACAAAGAAGATGGGAGGGGTGTAGGATATAATGTTAATGAGATAAGAAGTGCGTTTATAGAGGTACTATGTCATAGGACTAGTGAAAGCAGAATTTAAAAAAATTAGTTGTTAGCATGAGAAAAGGGAGAGTCTCCAAGGAGAGAGAGAGATAAGAAGAAAATAGAGAGGGTGAGAAAAATATTAATAAAAGTTGGAAAAATAGTAGGTATAATAGGAATAAGCATAATATTACTACTAATAAAAAATTACAATAAAATTATATTGTACTATTCAAACCTCCTAGACTTCAGTAGCCTGATGCCTAGGAGGAACTTGATAATGTGGTATCCCAAGAAAGGTGCCTCCCCTCTAGGTATGGTTGCCTTCCAGTGGGGTATAATCCTTGCTAATGGGCAGAGGCTCCCCTACATATTGATAGATGGTCAACTGCAGCATGGGTGCTAGGCCGTGGCTTGGGGCTGGTCTGGGCTGGGCCTGGGTCTCTGGGCCAGGCCTCCCTGGCTTGGGAATGTCTTGCAGTGGTGCTGGGCTGGGTCTGGTGTCTGTCTCTGGGCCAGCCTCTCTGGCATCCAAGTCTCCTGTGGCTGCACTGGGCTGGGCCTGGTGTCTCTGGGCCTGGCCTCCCCAGGGCAGAGGTCTTGCATAGGGGTGCTGGGCTGGCCAGAAATCTTGATAAAATAAGATTTTGTGCCTTCTTACTCCTTACTAGTGTCAACCATGCAAGTTAAGTTGCTATAGATTGAGTCTATTTTATAAATACCATATTAAGTAGATGCTTTTTAAATATCATAGAAGAGAAATATAAATTAAAGTACACTTATACTTTCTTTTAGATTAGCCCATATATTTATATTCACCAATGACCTTTATTCATTTGTGTGCATCATAATTAAACTCTAAGAGTCCTTTGTTTTCACCCTGAAGAATTGACTTTAGCATTTCTTGTAGGGCAAGTCTCTAGCTGCTAGCAATAATATTTCTCTTTTGGTTTATCTCAGAACATCTCAATTTCTCTTTTGTTTTGAAGGATAGGATTGATAAATACTGCATTCTTAATTTCTCTTCTTGTCTTCTATCACTTTTCAATATGTCATCACAATGTCTTCCTATATTGACATATATTGTTTCTGAGGAGAAGTCAAAGACCTAGAAAATTCTGCATACTTCATGAGTTACTTCTCAATTTTTTATAAAACCAGATTTTATAACTATACAATGACAAAAATGTAGAGCAATGTGAATTTTTAATGTATTTAATCATTTATTTGACATTTTATTTTTAATTGATACTATATGAACTATGAATTATTGCATACATCATGACATTTTAAAGTATAGATATGAAGTGGAATAACTAGATTTAGCTCATACATGCCTCATGTGGGTAGTTATCATTTTTATGATGAAAACATTTATCATCCACTCCTAGCATTTTTCAAGAACGCAATATATGATTATTAATTATATCATCATTTTACAATACATCCCAGGAAGTTTTATCTTTCAGAAATTTTAGTCATTGATCACCATCATTGACTCACCCACCGCAAACTTTCCCAATCCCTCCTAATCATCCATTGTACACTCTAGTTCTGTGAGATCAACTTTCTTAGATTTTGCAGATAAGTGAAATCATGCAGTATCTCACTCTTGTTAGGAAGTTTGATATATTAAAAAAAAAAAAGACCAAAGAAAACGAGTGTTGGGAAGTATGTAGAGAAAAGGGAAAACTTGGACCCCAAAGGTGGGAAGGTAAATTGAATTTACCTTAGACATTATGGAAGTTACTCAAAAAATTAAAAGTAGAACTACCATATGATTCATCAATTCCATTATTGTGTATGTAGCCCAAAGAAATAAAACTGTTTCTTCATTATCATATTTTGCAGCATTGTTCAGAATAGTCAAGGTATGGAATAAACCTCAATGTCCATCAACAGATGAATAATAGAGAAAATGTGGTAAACACACACTAAGGAATGTTATTCATAACGAAGGATGAAATATTGTCTTTTGTGACAAAATGGGTGAAGTCAGAGGACATCATAGTAACATGCTTTCTCTATTTTTGATTGCAAGATTTTCCTTTTGTCCTTGTCTTGAGACAGTTTGACAATACTGTGTTTGAGTATGTCTCTCTGAGGTTTCCTTCTTAGAATTATTTAAATTTCATGGTTGTTCAGTTAATGTTTTAAACAAAATGCAACAGGCATTTTGGACTTTATTTCTTGAAATATTTCTCCTGCCCTTTTCTGTCTCTTTTTGATTCTTAGAGAATTTTGCATGCTATTTTGCTTGGTGGTATTGTATAGGTCAATAAGACTTTTAAAAATACTTCTTTTTTCTTTCTTTCTTTCCTTTTGGATCCTCAGAACAGGTCCACCTACATGACCTATGGTCAAGTGTGTTGATTCTTCTGCTATTTCAAATGAACAATTGTATCCCTCTAGTGACGTTTTCATTTCAGATACTGTACATGTTAACCTTAAAATTTCCATATGGGTCTCCTTGTATCTCTTTGTTGATATTCTCTGTTTCTGAAGTATTGTTCTCACATTTTCTTTAATTATTTGCATATTATTTACTTTAGTCTGAACATATTTATAACACCTAATTTGAAGTCTTTGTCTAGTAATATAAATATCCAGAATTCCTCAGCTGCAGTCTGTACTGCCAGCCTTGTTTCCTATATATAGGCATGCTTCCCATCTCCTGCACCACTCCTGTTTTGTTGGAAACTACAGTAAATAACATAAACTGGCAATTCTGGAAATCAGTCCTTCCCTGCCCACCAGGGATTACTGTTGCTGTTTGTTATTGTTGTTGATTATTTGCCAATCATCTTTATTTATTTGTGTGTATCATAATTAAGCTCTAAGAGTTTGTTTTTAGTGACTTTCCTGGACTAATTCTGTGAAATCTAAATTCCTTGTCATGCATGCCCATGAAATTCTCTGCTTGTTTAACTTAATCTTGATACAAAGATTGGAGAACTCCTTAATTTTTGTTAAATTCACAGTAGGCCAGCCGTGTCTGGGAAGCCCTGAGTGTGTGTGGGTTTACACTTCTAGCCTCCTGGCAGGCAGTCTGCTCTGTGCTAGGCTTCATTCCTTCTTGAGGAGACTCTTCAGATAAGGCAGATATGAGAACTTTGGGCTTTCCCAGATCATTCCTGCACATGTTACGTGTTCCTCTTGGCTTCCAGATTGATGTTGGAGATTTTCAAAAACTCTAGGGGCATCACATTTCTCTCTTTCTCTCTTGGGGTTTTTTTTTTTTTTTTCTTAAGATTTTTGTAAACCTCAAGTGATAGTGTCACCTCAATTGTGTTCTTAAGCAATTGTTTCTGATTTTTTTAAAGAAAGAATTTTGACAAATGGCTTGTGGGTAGGCCTGTCACACAGAGTGAACTCTGAAGCAGGTCAAATAGAGGCAAACTCTGAGAATGGAGCTTTTCAGCAAGCTTCTAGAGAGATCAAATAGTGACAGTTCTTTGAAGACATGGAAGTTTTGAAGAACTTCAAATCTATCAGTCTAGCCTATCCCTATTGTTACTAATTTTCCAGCAACTTTACTTAAAAGAATTTGGGCTCCTAAGGGCACAATGAAGTTGAGATATAAGCTGTGATTGGCACAAAGTAATATACAGCAGGACTTGCTCATCTTACAGAAATTTTACTGTTGTTTTGCGTAAACAATATATGGATTTCTGCAAGCTTTTAGATCATTTTCAGAGTTAAGAAAAAAATAAAATTGACAGCATGTATAAGTATTGTCATTACTTTTATATAGGAGGAGATTTTCAAGGTTCTCTGTTCCACCATTCCAAAAGATACACCTCTGTATATTTTTATAAGTCATTTTTATTTGTGCTTAAATTGGAAAAAGTGTATAAATATCTTTACTGATGTTACTGATATAATGATAGTAGACTGACTGGTTTGCTCATATCTATTCAGTTAACCATAATGCAGTTAGCTTTTTATTGAGTTGAGTTTAATTCTTATTTGCAGAAAGCATTGGAAATAGTCGTAAAATGATACATATTATTATATTTAAGTGTCTTTATTGTTGTTATAACAAAATACCTGACACCAGGAATTTATGAAGAATCAAAGTTTATATGGTTCACAGTTTTGAAATGAAAGCTCAGTAGTTCAAGAGCAAAGCATTTACATCTGCTCTGTAATTCTGGCCTGGGTCTCTTTCTCTTCTTATCCTAATTCCATCATGGTGCTCCATCCTCATGACTTCATCTAATATTAAGTCTCCCAAAGGCTCTCTCACCAAATACTGTTAGCATATGAATTTTATGGATTGAACTTACAACACTTAATGAAATTTTGGGGGATACATTCAAACAAATGTGTTAGGGAATTGACTTTGCATCTCTTCGGTATGCCATATGAAGTAATAGAATTAACAAAGTGTCTATTACTAACAAAGTAATAGAAGCAACATTTTAATGTTCAATAATGTGGTGGTTGCTATGGGATGCATAGGAGCACACTAATGTGAAGCCTTTTCTGGCTTAGTTTCATTTTTATTCTGACAGATTTCTACTTTTTTTTCAACAGGATGAGTGAGACATGTTACCTATATGGTCAGTATTTTTTTTACATTGAGTTAAAGTTAAAACATAGTTTAAATAGTTTGCAACACTCTACTCTAAACACAATTTTTAAATGAAAAAATGTTGCATGGGGAAAATTATTAATTTGGAATATCTTTAGTTTTATATTTTTTCTTAGATATCTAGTCAAAATGATTATTAGTGAAAGTATATTTGGTGCAATTAATCATAACTGATAAATTTTCATATAGAGTTTTTGATATAATTTAAAGAAAGTGAGCTCACGGATGTTTAATGACTGGGAACAATTCTTTTAAAATCAGGTGGCTTCCATTCTTTCCTTAAAAAAGAAAATATCTAAAGGGAAATTGATTCACCCTAATTAATTTACTTGACATATCTTGTGAAGAGTTCCAAGAATTCAGTAACAATACCGATATAATACAGTATCAAAACACTATATTCTTTGTTGTTTTATAAATAAGTTTCTCCCACTTGTGTTTTTATTAAATGACAGATCAGGGAATGGGAGGAGAGGAGGGAGGAGGCAAGTGCTGGGGAGTGATATTAGTCAAATTGCATTGTTATATTGCATGCATGTATGAATATATAACAACAAATCCCATCATTATGTATAACTACAATGCACCAATAAAAAAAGTGGAAGGAAAGAAAGTGATAAATAGTAATTAATGACAAATCTTGTCCTTTTGTTGCAATAAATAGTCCATGGTTACATGAGCTAATTTAAGAAAAGGAACATTGTTTCATGCATAAAAATATTTGTCAAATTGTAATACTAATAGGATGATCAATTCCAATGGGAACTATAATAAAAATTCAATAGTGAAGAAAAATTTGAGACTTAAATTTTTATTATATTAGGAAATGATAAATAATTAAATATTCATTTTAAACTTATAATCATTGCAAGGAAATATGATAGGGTGATCCCTAAAAACTGTTCATCATAACATTTGTATTCTTCATGGAATTATAAATACTAATATGATTTATAAATTTCAACCGTTGAATATAATCTCATTCAGATTTCCAGGGATAAATGGAAGTAAAATTGCTATAGTATATAAATTTTATCAAATATATATTTCATTGAATATATTTGAAGATATTTAAAATTATTAACTGTCCAGATACATTGCAAGTTGCATTTTTTGAAGGTAAATGTTCAATGAGAATATTTAGTTATTCATTTAAAAATATGTCAAGGGGTATAATGTTTTATGAAATTCTTATTAGAATAGTGGATAAAGGTAATTGAACACTGATAAGTTAGGACAAAATCAAGCTATGATTAATTTCAATTGAGTGCACAAAAAACAATTGAAAAATATGCTTGTTGAATCCTTACAATTTAAAAGCAATATATGAATGTCATAGAATATGCTATATTATAAAGAATAAATATTTCCATCCTATTGTATATCCAAATACTGTAAGTACTTTCTTCAATATTCTACAGGTAACAGCATTGATAGTAAATACATATTTTTGCATAAAGGTCACCATAATACATTTTTATAGCACAATCTACAGATCTTCTCATATCTTTAGCTCCAGAAATACTACCTTTATTTCCTTACAACTATATAATATATTATTGTAGTACACAAAATTGTTTATGTTGTTTCTGGGGTTTGACTAAGAAAACCAGATTAAAGATTTGCTTTCAAGGCTTATTGATAGTTTTTATTTAGATTGATGGCAAGCACT
This sequence comes from Glaucomys volans, assembly GCA_020662805.1. Taxonomy (NCBI): domain Eukaryota; kingdom Metazoa; phylum Chordata; class Mammalia; order Rodentia; family Sciuridae; genus Glaucomys; species Glaucomys volans. Next base: position 166,292 of record JAJEJO010000827.1, read on the forward strand.
GATTGAAGCACTGAAGATAAAGAGGGAATGTATTAGGATTCTGTAGAGGAAGAGAATCGACAGGATTTATGTATGATCTATATATATATGTATGTATATATATAATTATATATGTAATTATAAAAAGTGGATTTATCATATTGGCTTATAGGATCAGAAACTGAATAGTTACATTATTTTTCTAAGTCTCTGTTCTGTCCAAGCCCAAACCATTGGATTGTGCTGCCCACATTTAGGATGGGTGTCCCTTCAATTTGCTCTCCCACGTGACAATCATTCCTAGAAACACCCTCATTGACACACCCAGAAGTCTCTTAATCTTAAGCATATCTTAATCTAATCAAGTTGATGTTCAGATTGACCATCAACAGGGAACAATCATGGACAAGGCTTGAAAACATGAAATAGCACATTGGGTTTTAAGTGTGGTCTAGGATTGCTACAGTGGACTGTACACACAATAGCAGAACACGGGGCTGCATTGGGAGAGAGCAGCCCCTTTTAAAAACTCTATGTTACTTATTACTTTCCTGGTGTTTTATTTGTTTGCTTGCTTGTTTCTTTATTTTTTGTTGTACTGGGCACTAAACCCAGAGCTTTCCTAGGTATGTGCTCTATCACCAAGCTAACTCAGCCCTACTCTCCTGTTAAAAGTGAATACAAAGCTCAATTCACAATAGCTGGATTGTGGAAAAAAACCTATCTAGGTCCTCTGAATAGATGAATGGATAAAGAAACTGTGGTATATATACACAATGGAATATTATTCAGCCATAAAGAAGAATAAAATTATTCATTTGCAAGTAAATGGATGGTTCTGGAGAATATCATGCTAAGTGAAATAAGCCAATCCCAAAAAAACCAAAGGCTGAATGTTTTCTCTGATAAATGGATGATGATATATAATGGGGGGGTGGAGCTCAGGGGGTAAGAGAAGAATGGAGGAACTTTGGAATGTGTAGAAGGAAATGATGGGGGAGGGAACTGGAGAAGGAAAGATAGTGGAGTGAAATAGACATCATTACCCTATGTACATGCATGATTACATGAATGGTGTAAACCTACATCGTATACAATCATAGAAGTGAAAAGTCATACCCCATTTGTGTACAATGAATCAAAATGCAGTCTGCAAAAACAATTTAAAAAAAAATGACCACAATGGTAAACAAATAGAGCTCCAATAACATCACCAAAAACATCACCAAAATCAAATCATTGTAAAACACAGTTTCTGTAAATAAAATTATGGTAATTAAAATGTTAACTTTAGGTGCAATAATGTCTAAAACAATTTGTGCAAATTTAAAAGCATTACTTCTAGAAATGATGACAGATTTAAAGTATCTGTTCTAGCTTGGATATGAAGTGCCTCCCAAAACTCTCCAATGCAGCAACGTGCAGAGTATGGATTTCAGGAAATGATTAGCGCATGATGTCTCTAACAACACCAATGGATTGCTCCATTTCACTGATTAATAATTTGAATGGACTACTGGGAGGTGATGAAAATCATGGGAGGTAGGACCTTGTTGGAGGAAGTAGGTCACCAAAGGCAGACCCTGGAAGAGCATTTCTCGTGCCAGGCCCTCTTTTCTTTTTGCTTCCTAGCTGGCCTGCTGAGCAGCTTTCCACTGCCATTCCCTTCCACCATGACGTCCTACCTCATCTCAGGACCAAAGTCATGAACTGACCAATGATGGACTGAAACCTCTGAAACCATGAGGCAAAATAAAACTTTCCTCATCTAAGTATTTTGGTCATAGCAATGAAAATCTTACTAACAGAATTTTTGAAATCATTTTAAAAAATCACAAATTAATGAACATAGTCTTGGTTATGATAATACAGTGCATAATACCATTATGAGTAATTTTATAATAGCATAGTATCTAGAAACTATGTATCTCAGACATAAACTGAACATCAATGAGAAGAAAACAAAATTTTATTTGGGCTCTAAGGGCATGTAATTATCCACCAAAACAGCAACCAAAATTTATTAAACAACAGTATATGTAAAGCAATAAGAATTATCATAATTGTGTAATATATGGTATCTTATTGAGTATTGGAATTTTTTATTGCATTTATTATCATATTTTGTTGAGCACTTTAAAAATCACCAAAAACATTTTTACCTTTAATGGTAGAAAAGATTTTGATAAACCCATAATAGTAACAACATCCCCAGACAGCACCATGACATGAACATTATTTTAAATAACCTTTGACTCCCACTAACATTATATTAAAATATGCATTAAATGGTTTCTTATGTTAATACAGGATGGGAGAAGTTTTTTCTTTGCCTACACAAGTTGAAATGATTGACAGGAGGCTTTTATTTTTCTGTGCATTATATTCATTCCTTTTACATCTCAGGAAACCACAGCATTGTAGGAATTTAAAACTCATAGGAATTTGGAAAATAAAACCTTCTTTTTTAGATAAAGGATTGATTCTTAGAAAGATTAAGCCACTCACCTAAGATTGCATAAGTTGGCATCAAAATCAATATCCCCGTTCAAGTTTCTTTTCAAAAGTTAATACTTAAAAAGCTGTAGCACAATTCTATTCTTGTAAAATGTTACATGGACCAACATGAATTTAGAATAAATCAGTAAAGTACATTTTTAAATGTTGATAAATAATATACTTTTAACAAAATACTGATGGTGACTTATTTGTTTCATCCTCATTAATCCCTCTGTGGCTATTCAATTACTCGTTCATTCAGGAGAACTCCAAGGTTGAGGTAGTATCTAAAGTGTGAAATATAACATTGGGATTTATCCAAAGACACTGCACACTTTGAATTGCATAAATAAATCATCTAGAAGCAAAAGAACCCTAGAATGAATTTTAAGTCTGTTTTTCTGAAGATGGGTATGTATGCATTGGAAATCAAGTGCATACATTATTGCAATTGTTCAAATAACAAAACGAAAATGTTTTTGAGTCACAAATTTAATCTTTGACTATTCTGCATCCAGAGTACCGAGGGACTCAGGGGAAATAGAAAGTATCCAAAAGTAAAAACCATCAAACAATTCCTCAAGATAAACAAGTTCAAGGTAAATAAGTACAAACAGGCACCAAGTCTCTAAGGCAGCAGGGAATGAGGACTTTTTGTGTGGATGGCAGAAAGCAGGCGGAACAGCCTATCTAAGGGACTAGCCACGGGTTAGAAGCACTGCACACTGGTGTTCTCAAAATCCCGTAAGACTCAGAACCACAGGACAGCTTCAGATCCAAAGTAGCTAATCAACCGGGAACAGGAGCTCCCTACTTGTCAGGGAGCAGGATAGCAGCCCAAATGAACTGTTATCTACCAGAAACTCTAGTGGACTTCTCTTCATGGAATTAGGAACACTACTAGGGGAACAACTTTAAGTGTCCTAAGAAGATGGAATCAAAGAAGCATACAGACATCATTACCATGTGTACATGTGTGATTAACAAGAATGATGTGAATGTACATCATGCACGACCATGGAAATGAAAATTTGTACCCCATATATGTACAATAAATCAAAATGAAGTCTGTAAAAATTAAAAAAATAAAAATAAATAAATAAAGGAGAATAGGAAGTATTCAGTAGACTTTCCCAATATTTACTGCAGCATGATGGTGAACACATTCCTAAAAGGATCAACTGATTTTGTCCAAGTGCAATTCTGGATATGTAAGTGCAATCAGCCTTATTCATAATGCCCTACACTTTATATAGAAAGTCTTATAAATCTTTAATTTATAAGAAAATTGTGCATAACATTTAAGAAGAAAGTTTGACTTGAAATAATAAACAATTTCTCAATGTGTAAGACAGACCTGAAATTCTGGTATAAAAACAGTTCATTCCATCTAAATCAGGTAAGAGAAATTTTTACCCCTCAGTGATCTATGTTTTATAAAGCAATTATATGTTCTGTATTGGCAGCTTACATAGAAAGATATTAGAAATGAATATATAATTGTCATGGGCAATTTTAATTACTGTTTTTCTTTTTTGCATTTTATAAAATGTAATAAACTTCTATTTATGATCAGGGTTAGTAGACAAGAATAATTCATATGATTATAAGAAGATATCCATTCCCTTTGGCTAATGAAGCCCAGAATCTTCTGATGTCTTGAAATACACATTTTAAAAGGCAAATGTATATGATTTTGAAGATAATAGGAAAATGTGAAAAAAGGATACAGGATCTATAAATTCAGACGAGCATTTTAATATGTGACCATGAGGGAAATATTAGAAGGTTAATTGATTTTCTCTAATGTAGTATATCTATGACCAAACCAAGAACAGATAGATAAATTTTAAACATTATATTACTTCTCCAATAGCACTATTATCATTCCTTTTTTTCTAAGGGAGGGATCCTCTAGATAAAGTTGGAATTATTATAGGTTTTAATTAATGCTGAATAGGAGGAATCAATTATGCATTTGTTCATTTGGGGGCCACTAAAACAGTGACAGTGTATTTTTCCTTTTGGTTTTTCTACAAGACAAAGGCATAGTATAACTGACAATAATCTGCAGGTAAATAAAATCGCAAGTCTATTTTTAATTTATAAAATACACATATTCTTACTTTATAAAAGCAAATGTATTACAATTCAAATAAATTTTGCTTATGAATACTGTCATAAAATTGCTTTTTTGATGATCTATAAAATAAAATAGTTTTGTAATTATTTAACCTTAAATATTTTATTTTTAATCATGGCTACATGTTTGGAAAATGTTTTAGAGTAAAAATGTTTATACATTCCAATATCTAATAAGTGAGGGAATATCCTACTCCATCAGATAAAATATTTTCTTCCATTTCCTTTCAACTTTTGACAAAGTAAGATAGCAAATGACCTAAGTACCAAATGACATAAGTAATGATAACCAGAGTAAAATCAGTTCCTGGGAGAAAAATGCTTTTAAGGCAGAATATGGGTCCTGTCTTGACCTAAGGCTCTGACTCTCACCCCAGAGTGCCTCCCAGTCCTCCCTCATAGTTCAGTGCTTTGCATCCCTGTGCATGTCCTGGGTGATGGGTGATCCTCTCATTTGCATAATTCCACCAGCCATCTGCTTTATCATAGTGATTTTGATGTCTTCACATTAAAAGGAATGCACTGGTCAAAAACCTTTCCTCCACCAAGGAGAATGGGAAGAAATATTTTGATAAAGTTTTTCCCAGAGGATATGTTTTTTCATAAAGAAAACACCATTCAGATTTTAATTTAATGGATTTTGTGGAATGGTTGAGACATAGTGCCAAGCTCATTTTCCAAGGTAATGATTCTTCAAATGAAGGCTAAAGGAAGTCAAATCTTTAGCTTATAAAATGAAAGATTAAACAAAATTATGCTTAACTTTTGTAATGAGTTTAAGTAGACAGTTTAGATAAAGAATTGTACATGAAGGTGCTTTTAAAGCAGATTTTCTGTATGATTGTAGAATACTGGTAATGTGGATGAGTTTTGAAATCAGAGGGACGAGACTTTTGTTCTGGCCCAACCACTTACTAGCTTTATGGATTGACGAAATAAATAACCCCCAACACTTGGAAGGCTGGACTTGGTGTATTCCTGGCAACTCAGGAGGCTGAACAAGTTCCATGACATCTTTGGCAACATAGTAACATCCTGAAAGTCTCAAAATAAAACATAAAAAAAGATCCAAGGGTTCAGTGAGTTCAATACCCAGTTAGAGAGAGAGAGAGAAGAAGAAAGAAAAAACAAAAACAACCTCCTAAGCTTCTGTTTCTTCTTTCAAATGGAAGTGAGGAGGAAGAGGATGAAGATACAGAAGGTGAAAAATCTTAAAACATTGGCAGAGACAAAACACATTTTTTTCCAGGTTAACAAAAGCCTTTATGGCTAACTTTAATTAGTTTTTATACATGGAAACCTTACAAATCTGTAACAAATCCCCTTTGGTTCACTATAATTTATATTAATAGGAACCATGGATAATATTTATTGAGTAATTACATGTGTTAAATGCTATGAGGATTGTGTGCTTATATTAATGCTAAAGTCATATTGATTGCATTTAAATCCTAGCTCTGCCGTTTTTTAGTTATGCAACCTTGAGTACATTCTTTCACCTCTATTAACTGTTTATTTCGATTTAACATGGAACTATTAGTAGTGCTTGTTTTATCCTTAAATTGTAAGGAGTAAGGAGTATATGTGTATTTATAAAAGTGTATATGGGGGGTGAAGAAAGATCTTGATTCTTGGTAAGTTTTCAGTAAGTTTGGTCATTATTAGTAGCCTTAGGACTATTAAAGCCTTTAATTTTACAATTCTATTTAGTATTTACCTAATCTCACAAGAGGAATACAAAGAGTAACAGAATGTGATAAACTGCTATGAGAACAAGCAGAAAATGCAACTTATCTCTAGGTAGCAGGAAAAGGTTGTAACCAGGTAGAAACAGGATCAATACCAAATTTACCTATAGCAGTAATATGGGTTTGTAACTTATGTAGACCCAAAGATACACCATAATACCTATCAGAGACACATATATAACATTCTGCTTAAATGAGGGCACAGGTATCTCCCCGTGCTGCAGTCAGCATATCTAGCACCATTCTACTCTGAAGTAGCATCCTCCACATTTGGATAGTTTCTTTATTAAGAATTCTGGCTCTGTGAGTTTTTAAGGCAATGGCAGTGTGTTCAGTGTAAGAATGCAAAGGCTGTTGCTTGAGGAGAACTATAAGACAAGGGAAATACTACCAGGCAGCGTGGGTCATTGTATGCTTAGCTTTTACCAGATTCCAATTAGTGGGGATCATAAGCAAAACAGGAAGTATGCAGGTTAGTACATAAGATCATTTCCAAGTGCATCAACCTATTTAGTTATGAGACAGGTATGGTCACCCATGGGTGCTTCATATCCATAACCACTCCCAAGGAGAGGAATATGCTCCCACTCATGTTGTTTAACTTTGCCATCCTAAGTAGTCAGAGTCTGTGAATATAATGGTTAACTTAAATTGATTGAGAGGGTTCCAATCCATACTTATAGAGGGTAGAGTGGTATCACTGCCATTCTTTCTTTTTATATGGAGAGAAATTTTCTCTTTCATTTCCACATGTGCTATACTTAGTCATCCCAAGCCATGAAACACAGCATACTTCAGCAAAAGGCTTAGCCATAGGCATTTGTTCTCACACCAAGTGGAAGACATGATATTAGGTGTCCTTAAAAGAAAGGTAAATTTAAATTTAGGTCCATAAAGCAGTTGTCTGGCCATGTTCATGAGCTGTGGGCATTGCTCCTATTTAACTTAGCTTCCATTGCACCAAGGTGGATGCTTGCATATGTCACAGAAGGCTGGTGGAGGATAATAGGCAGTTCACTGCATACCAAACAATCTATTTTATTCCATACCTCCACAATAGCACTTCCCCATTCTGAAAATAAATTAGTTCTGAGGATGAAATGTAACAGAGGTTAATAGTAGGCAAATATTGATAATTTAACAATACATAAGTAGCATGAGCATTTTGAATGAGAATAGTACCATCATGTGGTCCATCTCAAGGTTTACAGTACATATTTCTTTATCCCAGTAGTCTTTATGGTTTTGGCAAACAAGTGTGGCAATAGTTAGCTTGCTACAGACCATACTGACATGAAGTATTCTCCCTCGGTGATTAAAAGTCCTGTGTTAGTAATTTTTTTTATTACTCTCTTGTTTTATTTTCTTTGCACTTGAACCCAGGAACTCACACCACCAAGGCTTTGTTTGCCTTCCCCATGGCCAGTAGACTATATGGATCCCCTACGGTAGGTCCTGGGGTAGCACTGACAGCAAATTGCCCTTTGTTCTCATTTATGCAGCATAGTTATCCCTCTTAATTCTGATCACTTGCATCCAGATGGTGTCATCAGGTGACATCAGGCAGGCACTGGGGTTTTTGCTGCAATCATGCTCATTGGTAGTCCTGATAGCTATCCATAGTCATATCATCCTCACTTCCTAGGAAGCATCTTCCATGTTTAATTGCTATTTTAGGGAACCATTTATTTATGCAATAAATCCTGGTGTAGCTGGGTTATAAGGCAGATGGAAATATTAATATATATTCAAATATTCAGACCATTCTTATACTTTTTGTGTGACCTGCATTTCTGTAAAGTCAAGCAACCACATCTTTAGTAGGCACATCTTCCAGCCATCTTTAAGTTAGGTTGTCTGCTTCATGATTGCCTTGTGAGGAGCATAACTATATGCTGCCACATGATCCATGGTTCCAAAAGTGGTAGCTATTTCCAGATAACTTTTCACATCTTTATCCCCTTCCATAGCTGTGACCAGGGACCTGCAGGAACTCATTTATTGTTCCACTGCTACTGGGGGACCCACTAACCCCACCAGGGCAACCAAATTCATAAGACTGTTTTTGGACTAATATTCCCCAGGCTAATAATTTCTCTACAACTGTTTTTGCTTGAGAAGGGGCCTAAAGGTGCTAAGTCCCCAGTCCCACCAGACTTTCCTGTTATTAAATCATACAATAATTTTTAACAATTATGAAGCATCAAATGAAGAGATACCATCATTTGAACACTCTAAGAAGGTTCTTGACTATTTGGGAGTGTGGAAAACTTGGACTTGATCTACAACAGCAGTACCCAATCAGATAATCCTCAGGTACTTGGCAGACAGCAAAAGTCCTTGCAATTTGGTGCAGTTGATGGCCCATCCTTTCCTCTTAGAGATACCCCACCATTTGATCTGCCTTTTCTAGGTGGGAAAAGATTAAGAAGTTAACAATTCATTATTGATATTATGAAATATTGATAATGCATTGGATTTTTTGCACCAGGACATTGCTGCTGCCACCATCGCATGATATGGTTGGGATATGCAAATATCCTTGGGAAAGAGGACTAAAAGTTTGTTGTTGTCCTTCCCATATGAGCACATTGCTTCGGTTTTCTGTGTTGTGCCCCTTGCATGTTTTTGTGTTCTCTCTTTATTCTACCTTTTGATTCACATTCCATATCCCTCACATCCTAAGCTTTTTAATTTCCCCTATATCAGTTATAGTCTGTGCTGCTTGAGAAACAGAAAGACCCACTAAAGAGCTCAATATTGATACCAGAGCTTCAAATATTACCCTGGAGCTATTTGGAGTACAGTGGCCTTTATTCTTGCTGTGAATGTTTCCTTATCGGGACCAGAGTACTTTGCTGCATAAACAGCCTCTTTTATCCCTAACTCTCTCAGGAGGTCTTGCAGTTCTTTCATGGATTGCCATCTCATGGGTGCCATGGGTTACTCCCCCATCTAAGGACAAACATTTTACTAGTAACCACCATCCAGGACAATAAAGAGATGGCATGGTTCTAATTAACACCTGAATGTAAAAGTTGTTGTAGGGGAGGGTGTGTGGGAATTGAAGCTATTTTACACATGCTACTTCCTGATAGAGGAGTATTCCTTAAACACCAGTGTCCCAAAGTCAAAGCCACCATTCTTTTACATTTTCCCTGGCTTTCTACCTAATCTTATTCTCCAGTTCTACCAATTTAGCAGCAGTATAATTTCCCATGAAGATACGCTCTTGCTTGTTGGGAGGAAACTGATCCTTAGTATCCATTCCCATCAAACTTGACTGATCTGTCTTTACCTTTTGAGTTATGACTGGCCTGGATCCTGGCACTGGCACCCCTATCAGCTCATCCCAGTCCCATTCTCTTTTTCTGAGCTGCTGAGCTCACAGTGATCCCACTTATGGGGAATCCCAGTCATTTTGAGTGACCATCTTTATTACTATAGCTCTTGATAAATGTCTACTTTGCTTAGCAAAGCAGCAGGCTAGTTTCCAAATTTTATCAGCACTCCTCACTCAAGGAGGTAATTTTTCAGTAGCTCTTGTTTGTGCTAAATGTGCTTCACACTCCAGCTTTAACTCCTTCTGTACCTGCGTAAAACAACCTTGGGCTTGTACCTGTGCCTCTCTTACTGCCCACAAAGCTTTAAGAAGGGGCCACCACATAGTTTCTGTTATCTTATGTAGCCCTTTGTTTTTCTGTAGAGCAGATTGCTTTCCCATGAGCAAGAGTCTTTCCTAAAATTCTTATGCTTCTTGGGGGGCATCAGTATACTCATTTGGTGGCCCCTGAGCATCTATAATAGCAGCTACCCCTCCCCACATAGGGGAAGTTCATTCCAGCCCTGCCCATCATACTTTCCCTTTTTAACTACCAGAGCCTCTGTGCTCATAGGGGTTCCTTTGACTTCCTGGCTGTCTCCCCAGTTGACTTCTCCACAGTCCAGTTGTTCCAGGGCAGTGAAGTTGGGCACAGACAGACCAAGTGAAGTGCCCAGAAACATCATGGGAGACATACAATTTGTTGGCAAGTTTACAAGAGACTAGTGACTCCTCCAAGAAGAATTTAGGGGTGACAGGCTGACAGCACCTCCACTTCTCACACTGCTTTGCCAAACAGTGCTCCTTTCTCTCATGGTGTTTGGTCCAGTGACTTCCAGCTGAAGGAGTGACACATATCCACTGAACTCACAGTTCAGTGCTCATCTTCACTGAGAGAAGGGTTTTGTATCTCAGGATGCAGAAACAGTGACATCATTAGTACTAGTTTGATTAGTTTGTTCTATGACCAGCATCCCAAAGAACAACTGTCCCAGAGTACGTGCAAGAAAGTAGCTCTCTACAGATAACATGAACTAGCTTAGTTCCTCGTGTGCATAAGAGAAAGCCAGTGTCCTTCAAGATGATATGAAACTGGGCATTCAGGTCCACACTTACTCTCATTGTTCTTTTAACTTGGCTATACTTTTGGGAACAGAAAGGAGGCCTTTAGGGACATGATGTTTTACTGCTCCCCTTTTTTTGAGGGACTATACACTTGCCTGCACTTTAGTGTTTATGTTACATGCATGCTCATGTGCTTGGATTCTCGACATTTTCACTTTAACAGGTTCTTATTTTCAGCACCTGTTTAAACCCTTCCATAACCCAAATGAAAGTCATATAGAGCATCTTAAGTATTATAATAATCACACAAAAACTAAAAAGATAAATTTAAGTGGAATAACGTATTTTAATCCAATGTGTTCAAAACACCATTTCAATTTGTAATCAAAATTAAAAAGTGAATGAAACTTTTCACATTCTTTTTGTTCTTAAACTTCAAAATTTTTGTGTATATTATATTTCAAATTAACCACATTTCAAGTGCTCAGTAGACATTTGCAACAAATGGCTACACTATCAATGACTGCAGATCTTCAGCACATCTTTATCTACGTAGTCTCAATAAAATGAATTTTAATCTGGTGATAAGAACAAATATTTTTAAAGCATGAAATAGGGAAAAAATAACAGATTCGCTTGTATAAATGCCAGTATTTCATTTCCCTGTATAGTGTCATATTTTCTCCCTTTCCTCTTTTTTTTAGAGTAAAAAATATTATCTTTTCATCTTGGGAATTGCTCTTTCTAATTTATGTTTCTGCACCTTTCCCTGTGATGTTTCCTTTATTGCCCCATGTCCCCCACTAATGATAACTTGTTTCAACATTCCAATTTAAAGTTGCATTACAACTATAATTAAATTTTATTTTGTTCACATTATGATTCCCAAGTGCTGAAGAGCTGGAATTAACATTTACATTCCCTAGGTATTCCCAGAGGCAACTATACTTTGCAATTTAATGTGAAGTGCAGGTGTTAGAAATAAAAGTGCTCGGGAAAGCAAAGTGTTGGACACCACTGTTTTCTTCTATTCTTCTGGCTTGAAATTGGGTGCTTTGATGGAACTTCATTATATACAAGCCTGACAAATCTCCCTGTAGGCACATTAAATGGGTGAAAAGGTAAGGCAAAGAGGAAAGATTAATTAGCTTGTCTGAGGTCCCTTAACATGACAGTGGCAGAAACAAGAGCAGTGATATAACCTCGAAGCATGAATTTGTAGTAATTTACACAAAGTGCTTGGTGATTTCAATTTCTTTGATGAGAACTATGACCATATTGCAAAAAATAGAAGTTCCTGGATTCCTACCACTTAACATTTGAACAGTTCTGTCATATTTAAGTGTCATGCAATACTTTTCTATTAATTTTGTAATTGCTGTCAATCTTTCTTATATGAACATGATCCTTATTTTTGAATTCGAGCACAGTTGTGAAATGCAAAAAGTATGTTATTTGTTATGAAATCTTATGAAAACATGTATTTGTTGATGAGCTTCCCAAACAAGGCTTACATTTGTTTACATGAAAATATTTTTGCAAATTCTTACAAGTATATCAGAGTTCAACACTAGTTGTTGGTTTTCAGTTAGATACAGATCTTTTAAAATTTCAAGTGTGTATTTGAAGCCTGAAAGATTGCAGTTACATAATATAAATGCAGATCTATACCAATTACATCTGTATCTATTTTAATCAATGTTCCCCTCAACTTGACTAAAACTTAGATGGGTTTTGTCCTGCATCAAGGACTGTGACCTGAACTCCCTTTTCTCCAACTGTAAATTATGCCTCTGTTTCTTGTAAATTATGCCTCCCGGTCTCTTGCCAGTTTTACAACCCAGTACCCTTCTACTTGTTCAGGCCAGCATTTTAAAAACATTTGCTTCAGCAGAGTTGAGTTCAGTTTCTCTCTCCTATTTCAATAGCATTAAATAATGTCCTCCTTGCCAGTTTCTCTGCCCAGTGTCATTTTACTTTGAATATATACATACATATATAGCAATAAACATAGACTTATGAATAAGAATATTCCAAACACAGCATTGTTTAGAATAACAAAACATTAGAAGCAATTTAAAATTTCAATAAACAATAACCTGAAATACTATACAAACCTTAAAATTTATGCTTTGAGACTTTGTTTTTTTTAATATGAAAATGTTCAGTTGGTTTTTGCAGTTTAAGCAATTATAAAATAGCACAATATCATTTTGCTACTTTTAATTTGAATGCATACATATAGAATGAATCACATAATTATGAAGATATTTAAATAGAATAATTCCTAGAATTTTGCCATAGTAATTGTTGAGTTAGATGGACACTGGGCAAATTTAATTTACTTCTTTAAATTATCTGAAATGAACAACTATAGTAAAATCAAGAAAGTAATACTATTTTCATTAAAATTTTAAAAATCCAAGTTTTTTAATGTGAATTTATGACTTTGTATAAACTACAACCAAAAAATTCTCTTAATGCATAGTGTTAGGGAAAATTGACTTGTACAAGTTTCATTATTCACACTGCTGCCTTAATTACTAGTAAATTAGAAACAGTGAAGTTTTTCATTTTTCCTGACATACCCTTCTGCTATTTTTAACTTCTTCCTTTCATACCTTATGATCCATTGAAATTTAAAAAGCAGTTTTAATTTAAAACAAAAGTTAAATATTCAGCACTTTCTATGAGTTAGCATTTAGTCTGTGAATACTTTGCCTAAAGCAATACAATTGCAGTTACTCAAAATGCAGTTACTCGAAATGGAGGATGCATGTATTTTAAGATTCTCCTTACACAAGCTGGCCCCAGAGTTACCTTCTGTTGTCAGTGTGTAGTGATCAATTCATTGAGCTAAATTTTATATTTAGCCAAGTGTGTATTCCATAACCTGTAGCAGAGCATGTATTAAAAATGACTAAAATTCTCCCTTCATTTTGTGATATATGTTATCCTAAGACACTATTCTATAAAGACTATAGCATCTGGGGAAGAGATGAAATAGTGGGGCAGTGGAGGAATAAACAATTTTTGTGTGCGCATGTTGTATACATCTAATTTTTGAGGGGTGGGGTGGGGAAAGAAGATATCTCTTCAACAGTCTGCATGCCACCCTTTTCAGAAATAAGTATCAAGGTTTGGAAGACTAACTCAGAGAAAAGGAAAATCGATTTTATGCAGATTTCTTAGCATTTATCCAAACCAAAGTACATTTCTTTGATGATTCATATTAGCTGTGTGTTATGGTTTGGATGTGAGGTGTTCTCCAAAACCTCACTGTGAAACAACGTACGCAGGTTCAGAGGAGAAATGATTGGGTTCTGAGAGACTTAACCTAATCACTGAATTAATCCCTGATGGGTAACTGGAGGCAGGTAGGGTGTGGCTGGAGGAGGTAGGAATTTGGGTGTGACTTTGGGGTATATAGATTTGTATCTGGTGCATGGAGTCTCTCCCTGCTTGCTGATCATGGTGATGTAAATTGCTCCCCTCCACCTCCCTCTCCTGCCATGATGTTCTGCCTCACCTAGAGCCCCGAGGAATGGAGCCAGCCTTCTATGGACTAAGACCTCTGAAACCATGAGCCCTCAAATAAACCATTCCTCCTTTACAGTTGTGCTGGTCAGGTTATTTAGTCACAGCAGCAAAATAGCGGACTTGAACAGCCGTGATCAAATGTCTTCTAATTTTAAAGCTCTTCAGACCTCATATTCTTTTTCCTGTGGAATGATTCTTTCTCTTCCTACATTTTATGTGGCCTTTTTTAACCTACCTTTGCACATAAGCACACAGTGTCCTATCCATCTCTTCCCCCTTTTGTCATTGTAATGCACAACAGCCAGACTTCAAACTCTGAGAGCTCTTTCTGGAGTGAAGAGCTGCAATTTTGTGCAAGGCTGGGCACTGCAGATAGAGAATCAATTCCCCACAAGCAGCCCTCAAGCAATGACAAACACCAGCTGGTGTATCAGTGCTCAGCTGCACTTCTTAGATGGGAGAGCTGATGCTACCATCAACTTTGACTTTGGTTTCCTTGATTCCCAGAGGTAACAGTATGCTCGCGGTGCATTTATCTGGATTAGAAATCTGCATTATTATAATCTGGCCAGTTTAGCCTAGTCCTGGTTTCGCGATAAGAGAGGATTTTTTAACCTTATTTTTGAGGGCATATTTCATTGTTTGACCCTCCCATTTTTCTCATCTCTGTGTTAAAAAATATGTCAGACTCATGAAAAGGACTTATAAATCAAAAGTTAAAATTCTATATAACCAAGGAATAAATGTTTGTCTTATTTTCAAACCAATGCAGTTTTATATGTATATATGCAATATATAAATTTGTTAATAATAATGCAAAATTCTAAACTAAATTTATTGCCACTGTAAAAACCAAATGCACAATTAAGCTCATTTTCCAGTTTTGAGCAGTTTTCTCCCCAAAGCAGTTTATGTCCTTTGCATATGGGAGATGCTTTTGCCCCAAATTTTAATATTTTTTCCAGATAGAAGGATATTGATTTAAAAACTTGTGGTCTCTCTCCAGCCTTTACTTCACTATGAAGAGTAAAGGAGGAGGTATAATATATTTGATTGGTAAATTAGGAAGAAATGAACTAATCAGCTCAACTTCATTCAGCTCCTCCTTTCTCCTGTATGGTGTTCCTGTTGAAAGCTGACAAGTGACTTTATCCTTTACTAGATGATCTTTAAAGGGACCTTCTTAAGTGTTGGAAGAGGAATCCCCCACCATTGGGCAGCACTGCCTGTTGATAGCAGATGTAAATCACGTCTTTCCTTATGAGTTGTGTATCTTAGTTTGTTTCAAAGAGGTGAGGAAAATCATCAGTATTTAGTAGTTAAATACCAACAAAAATTATTAGGCTCAGTAATAATGTCATCTACCTAAGAGAAGATTCCCCCTTGGTCAGGAGCAATGCTATGAAAGCATGCACATAATTTTATTTATTTATATATTTATAAATTCTGAAAAACTATACAAGAATAGAGTTGTCAGACACTTTTCTTCACATAGCCACAAATAATATTCGTTCTTATTAACACTTTCATATTGGTTACATTCCAAAAAATGAAACTTAAAAGATAATTAAACATCAATTATGAAGATTTTTAAAAATAATATAAATTGCCACCTTAATATGGTTATGGTCATGGTGAACTACCATTTTTTATACTTTATATTTTAGAGTTTTTTCAATGTCTCTTAATCCTCAACCAATCTAAAAAAATTAATATGTTCCCTTTTCAGGGAAATAAAAAATGCTACAATATCATAAATATTAGCCTTGAGATTGTTATTTATAATGCCTATGTATCTTTCTTGGTGATCTCCATATTTAATTTTTAAATGTAATAAAATGATTGTTTCCCGACAATAAATACTCTTTTAGATAAGAGCATTTTCATAATTTTGTTAATTGGTATCTTCAATTTCCCCCCC